>CAUYUJ010010513.1:439953-444953 GCA_963575745.1 Prorocentrum cordatum
CAGGAGAATCCGGGGAAATCCGGGGACTCCCCAGGAAGCCAACTGTAGGCCACTTCGTGTTCTTCGTGCTCCCAGAACACCATTCCCAGGCCACATTTTGAATGCCCGGAGCCAACTGTAAGCCACTTCGTGTTCTTCGTGTTCCCAGAACACCATTTCCAGGCCACATGTTGAACGCCCGGAGACAACTGTAGGCCACTTCGTGTTCTTCGTCTTCCCAGAACACCATTCCTGTACCATATTTTGATTGCCCGGAGTCAACTGTGGGCCACTTCGTGATCTTCGTGTGCCCAGAACGCCAGTCCTGTGCCATATTTTGAATGCCCGAGCTGAGGCAGGCTGAGGCCGAGGCAGGCTGAGGCCGAGGCAGGCTGAGGCTGAGGCTGAGGCACGCCGAGGCAGGCTGAGGCTGTGGCTGAGGCTGAGGCAGGCTGAGGCTGAGGCTGAGGCTGAGGCTGAGGCTGATGCAGGCTGAGGCTGAGGCAGGCTGAGGCTGAGGCCAAGGCAGGCTGAGGCTGAGCCCGAGGAGGCTGAGGCGAGGCAGGCTTGAGGCGAAGCGCCTGGCCCGCCGAGGCGCTGAGGCTGTGGCTGAGGCTGAGGCAGGCTGAGGCTGAGGCTGAGGCTGAGGCTGAGGCTGATGCAGGCTGAGGCTGAGGCAGCTGAGGCTGAGGCTGAGGCAGGCTGAGGCTGAGGCTGAGGCCGAGGCAGGCTGAGGCTGAGGCCGAGGCAAACCGAGGCAGGCTGAGGCTGAGGCTGAGGCTGTGGCTGAGGCTGAGGCTAGGTGCGGCTGAGGCAGGCTGAGGCTGAGGCTGATGCAGGCTGAGGCTGAGACAGGCTGAGGCTGAGGCTCAGGCAGGCTGAGGCTGAGGCTGAGGCCGAGGCAGGCTGAGGCTGAGGCCGAGGCAAACCGAGGCAGGCTGAGGCTGAAGCTGAGGCTGAGGCTGAGGCAGGCTGAGGCTGAGACAGGCTGAGGCTGAGGCTGAGGCAGGCTGAGGCTGAGGCAGGCTGAGGCTGAGGCCGAGGCAGGCTCAGGCCGAGACAGGCTGAGGCTGAGACTGAGGTTGAGGCTGATGATGAGGCCGAGGCAGGCCGAAGTTGAGACAAGGTGAGGCTGAATGGGGGGGAAAGGGGAGGGGAGGGGGGGGGGAGGAGGGGAGGCTGAGGCAGGCTGAGGCCGAGGCAGGCTGAGGTCGAGGCAGGCTGAGGCTGAGGCTGAGGCAAGCCGAGGCAGGCTGAGGCTGAGGCTGAGGCTGAGGCTGAGGCTGAGGCTGAGACAGGCTGAGGCTGAGGCAGGCTGAGGCTGAGGCTGACGCAGGCTGAGGCCAAGGCAGGCTGAGGCTGAGGCTGAGGCAGGCTGAGGCTGAGGCCGAGGCAGGCTGAGGCTGAGGCTGAGGCAAGCCGAGGCAGGCTGAGGCTGAGGCTGAAACTGAGGCAGGCTGAGGGATCCGTAGGAATCCATAGGAATCCTTAGGAATCCCTAGGAATCCTTAGGAATCCGTAGGCATCCTTAGGAATCCGTAGGCATAGTTAGTTAAGCATCCTCCGGAATCCTTAGGACTCCTTAGGAGTCCCTAGGAATCCTTAGGAATCCCTAGGAATCAGGATTCCTAAGGATTCCTAAGGTTTCCTAAGGATTCCTATGTATTCCTAAAGATGCCTAAGGATGCCTTAGGAATCCCTAGGAATCCTTAGGATTCCATTGGATCCTAAGGCCGTTGCCACTGCGACTGTCATTGCGAATGCGACTGCGACTGCGAGAACAGCAGAATTCTATAACTGGATTCTCACCTGAATCTTAAGGGGAATGCTTCCAGATATGCTTATACACATCGCTGTTAGGTTGCTTTGCCGGGATAATTAAAACAAAATGTGGTTTCCGCCTGAGCGCCGCGTGCATTCGTTTTAGAAGTTTGCAAAACAAATCCGCCGATCCGGCGTGTGAGTTTCAAGGCGTCTCAGTTACAGCCTCGAGGCTGAGCCTCAGCCTCTGGGGGGGGTGCCGGGGTGGCTCTGCCGGGGAAGGGGGGAGGGGGGGGGGTGCGAGTTTCCGGCGGATGCGGGGCGCTGCTTTTACAGAAGGCTCTAATCTCGAGGATGCGCTGGAAGGGTGGCCGCGGCCGCAAAAGTCTCTGAGGACGGTCTACGAAAGTCCCGAGACCCCGAAGGATCGCCCGAACACGCCCAAGATGGCCCCAAGACGGCCCAAGAGCCTTCCACGACGTCTGAAGAGGCCTCCAAGAGGCCTCCCACGATGGCCCCCAGAGGCAAACATCGTTGATTCCCATTGGTTTTTTCAATGTTTTTGGGATTGTCGCTTTTTTCGGCTTTCCGACGCTCCAAGACGGCCCAAGAGGCCCCCAAGACCGCTCGAAGACGGCCCAGGAGGCCCCCAGACAGTCCCAAGACGGCCCAAGAGGGCCCCAAGGCGGCCCAAGAGCCGCCCAAGACGGCCCAACAGGCCCCCAAGACGGCCCCAAGAGGACCCAAAAGAGGGACGAAAAGCGGAAAAAATCTAGCCTTCCAGCCCACGAGGCCCCCAGGAGGCCCCAAGAGCCTCCAAGAGGGCCTCCGAAAGCCCCCAAGAAGCCCCCACGACGCCCTGACAGGCTCCTAAGATGGCTCAAAAAACGCCCCAAGAGGGCGTCCTTGCGCCGATAAGCTCGCCTCCACCGCTCGCACCACATCGTCCAGGCCACATGTTTCGTAACACGACTCCGTGCACGACATATCGTGAGTTTCCAAAGTGATCGGCATCCAGTATGGAATTTTCATGTCATTATTATTTCCCGTCCCCACGGTCACTGCAAGCACCCCGCCGTTGATAGAACCACTGTTGCGAGATGGCTCTATTGACCCAACTGCATTCCTACGCCCTTTCGAAGGTAACCCGAGAAGTTTGTGCGTTTGAGTGTGCGCCCATAATGTCTGCGTCTGGAGAATAACACCGAGCGACCCAGATCCGCGGCACTGGCCGAAGGCCACTACAATACGGATGGAGGGCGGCTGGTTTTCACAATGTGGCTCCCGCCTTAGCTTCGCTCACGCTCGTCTTCAAGATTTGCAAGAGTTTCGCGGATGACGGGTGTCTCCTTTTCAAAATGTGGCCCTCGATGTAGCACCGCGCGCAGTCGTCGTACAAGTTTACAGCTGGGTCATAAGAGCCGACGTCCCAGGAACGGTGTAGGGCACGAGTTAGAATTTTAAGGGCATAGCAATCACGTTTATTCGCGGTGTTGTAGTCCCCAGAACAACGTTCTGGCACAATACAGGATCGTCGGGGCGCAACATTAAAGTTCATGATTCGCGGAGTTGAAATCCTAGGAGTGGTGTTTGGTACGATAGAGGATTTTCAAACGGTTGTATTCCATCGGGGCACTTCCAACGGGGCACCTTTTGTAGGGGCCTATGAAGAGGGAACGTGGAGGGAGGGTTTATTGCAACATCGCTGATGCGTCTGAAGCTGACACTGATCCTCCTCCTCCTCCTTCCCTCCTGTCTCCCTCCCTCCTTCCCTCCTCCCGCCTCCCCCTCCTTCCCTCACATTAATCGGCGGCGGCCAAGAGGGGGGCGTCCAAGAGGGGGGGGCGCAAATCATGGCCGGCGGCATGTGCGCGGACCTTGGGGGGGGCCGGACGTAATGAAATGAGAAGAGGCGCCATGAAATCAAGGGAAATATCATGGCCCCCGCCATGATATCCACCCCCCCCAGTCATCACCCCTCTCTTTGCCAACCCCGAATTAACTCCTCCTCCCCGTCCTTCCCTCCTCTCCCATCTTTCCATCCAGCACGGCGACTGCGACGACCTCCACTGGAGGCGCGGGGGAAGCGGTCAGCGCGCGGGCGGCAGCGACAGCGGCCGGCGCGCCGGGGGGAGCTCGGGCTCCTGCGGGCGTCGTCGTCGTCGTCGGCGGCGGCGTTTTCATCGTGGTCCTCCTCCTCCTCCTCCTCCTCCTCCTCCTCCTCCTCCTCCTCCCCATCCTCTTCCTCCTCCTGAGTCTGAAGGGAGACTTGAGAGCAAAAGAGTGGCTAGCATGTGAGTGGCATGTATTGTGGTCCTCCTCCTCCGCCCACAAGGATGGCGGCACTGCGTCTCGGGGCCATGGGCAGGTCTAGGACGAGATCCGAGAGGATCAACGGCAGGACTGAGGCTCCGAGCTACAAGTTAAGGAGGGCCCCAGGATCGACCCCCTGGTCATCAACATGGCCCTAAGCGCGAGACGCCGAGGACTATGCGATCTCGATGCTGTGTATTTGTGCCCTTGCCCCCTTCGATGTGTGGACTGTGCCGGCACAGTTGGGGCGCTGCGCTTCGGTGCGGGAGGAGGGACCTCAAGCAGTTGTGCGAGGGCCCCTCTGTGGAGTCCGTTCTGGGGAGCGTTCACCAGGAACCACGTCCAGGCTCTTTAAGATGAAGCCACACTGCACCCAGGCTCAGGTCCACGCGGGGGGAAACCACGGCGTGGGAGTTGAAGGGTAACGCCCACGCGGACCGCCTGGCGAAGCAGGGAGCGGCCCTGCACGGTGCAGGTAGGGACCAGTATGAGCCCTGGCGTGGTCTCAAGGAGCTGGCGGCCGAAGCCGCCCGCTGGGCTTCCACGGCCCACACAGTGCGGGCGCGGTCGCAAGAAACCCTCGCAAGAAACCCAACCCTGAAAACCCGCACGTGAAGTGCAACTGAGGGGAAACCCGGAGAACCCCGAACGCAGCAGCTCCTTCAACGGCCGCGGGACGTCACCGCGCATCGCGCGGAGCGAAGAAACCCAGGGTAGCCTGACGAAAAGCAGATGGTTTCTTGAGGCGCGCCTCCACTGTACTAATGCCGAGGAGCTCGACCGTGATGATTTGATGGAGGCTCACTGGCACTCGCGAGGCCCCGAGGCTGAAGGTGTGGACCCCGCGGCCCCCGGAGCCCGACCAGAGCCCGAGCCCGCCATTTCATCGTACCGAGATAATGCACACAAATGCACACAAATATATACAAATAAACACACAAATAAAT
>CAUYUJ010010513.1:448546-466046 GCA_963575745.1 Prorocentrum cordatum
GCTCCCTATGAGGCCACGACAAGGGACATATGTGAACCCTGACACTGGGGCCTTCGGTGTCGCCCCCAATGAGGCCACGCGCCTCAAGGAGGCCCGCGAGCAAGCCGCGGTCCGCATCACGCGCCCCAAAGAACGTCGAGGAACCCCGGAAAAAAAAAGGCGACGAACGATCCTGCGAAGACTTAGTGCACTCATCGAGAAAACGGGAAACGGCGACGCCCAACCTCGGGGGGTTACCCACTGGAGTCTCCATTGGTGATGCTTACTGTTCCTTATTGATGGACCGCGCGAGGGGGGAAGGCCCAAAACGGGCATTTTTACCACGCTCAAAACGTGTTGTCTGAATTGCTGGGGTGGCTCACAAATAAACACCCCTCACGCAGATCGGCGGGGTCAGGGTCCAAAACACACAGAGGATTTGCCACACTTTCTGACATTCGGTAGCACCCCTCACGCAGATCGGCGGGGTCAGGGTCCAACAAACACACAGGATTTGCCACATTTCTGAAATTCGGCGGCAGCCCTCACGCAGATCGGCGGGGTCAGGGCCCAAAAACACAGGATTTGCCACACTTTCTGACATTCGGTGGCACCCCTCACGCAGATCGGCGGGGTGAGGGTGCAAAAAACACAAAAGATGTGCCACATTTCTGAAATTCGGCGGCACCCCTCACGCAGATCGGCGGGGTCAGGGTCCAACAAACACACAGGATTTGCCACATTTCTGAAATTCGGCGGCACCCTTCACGCAGATCGGCGGGGTCAGGGCCCAAAAACACAGGGGATCTGCCACATTTCTGAAATTCGGCGGCACCCCTCACGCAGATCCGTAGGGTCAGGGTTCAAAAACATAGGGGAGTTGCCACATTTCTGAGATTCGGCGGCACCCCTCACGCAGATCCGCGGGGTCAGGGTCGAAAAACAAACAGGTCCCGACACTGCTTCACGGCGGCGCCCAGACCTCACGATTTAGCTTCTGCACCTCCCCTTGTCCGAGAGAGGGGGCCGCCGGCAGGGGGCGAAGCCCTTACGGACAGTCTCTACTTTTGCCCATTCGGGGGGCATTTCCTGAGTATTCGTATTTTTCGTCCAGCATTCCCCCTGTAGGAGGACAGGCCCGACTTAGTCCCAGAAGCCCCCGCGGCGCCGATGGCACACCACGCGCTGGCGTACGGCCGGACCTGTGGGCAGACGCACCGCCCTCCAGAGCATTGGAGACCCTCCGCCGGCCAGAACGCACAAGAGCATCCAAGGGGCACCCTCCTCGGAGGAGGAGGAGGAGGAGGAGGAGGAGGAGGAGGAGGAGGGCACAAGAGCGCCCAGCAGGCACGGAGAATATTCTGGCGGCACGCACAAGGGGGTGGAGGGAGGGGAGAGGGCTTCTTGGAAGGAGGCTGCTTCTCAGAAGGCGCCGGCCTTACATCTATAGACAAGGCCCGCGCCTTCTAAGAAGCGGGGGTGCTTCGAAGAGGGCCCCCCCTCCCCCCACCTCCCTCTGCGCGTGGCTGAATATTCAAGGGCACCCTCCCCAGGGTGCACAAGAGCACCCAACAAACACGAGGAGCACTTGTCGGCGGTGGACACACCTCCCTCTAGCAAACCTCCCTTTAGTGAAAACGGCCTGGGACCGAAACCGACGGACCTGGACCCGCAAAAACGACGGCCGCGACGCCCTCTCGCGAACCGAAAACGGCCAATTCCTTCATCGACGTGTCAGGGTAGGAGGTCTGTCCACCCCCGAGAGAGCATTTGGATACCCTCCCCGAACACACCTCGTTCCTGCACACGTCGCTGATTTCTAATCTTGCTTATTTCTAATTGTGCTCGTTTCTAACTCGGGAGCGGCCAAGAGGGGGATGTCCAAGAGGGGGGGGTGCAAATCATGACCGGCGGCATGTGCGCGGCCCAGCGGGGGGGCCAGGGACGTAATGAAATAAGAAGGGGCGCCATGAAGTCTGGGGGAATATCATGGCCCACGCCATGATGTCCCCCCCCCAAGTCATCACCCCCCTCTTTGCCGCCCCCGACTAACTCTTCCTGGCCCCCTGGTGGCCAGGAAGAGGCCCAGGATGGAACAGTGAGAAATGAGAGGATCTTGGCCCCCCAAAAATCAAAGAACCTTCGAATAATTAGAAATGAGCAATATGCAGACATGCGGCGTCCTGATTTTTTCAAGACGGCGTCCCCGGAAGTCCAGACCCTTTCCCCGGGGCCGGTTTTCCATCCTGAATCGTTTCTTGACGGTCCTGGGGGCCAGCGAGGGCCCCCAGGGGTCGAACATGATGGACCCACGAACCCGGAAAGGGATATAGACATGTGCAGCATGGTCACGTTTTCACGATACCCAACTGGGCGACACCTCACAAAACATCCCACGAGACACCCCGCGAAACATCCCACGAGACACCTCGCGAAACATTCCACGAGACACCTCGCGAAACGTTCCACGAGACACCCCGCGAAACATTCCACGAGACACCCCACGAAACATTCCACGACGACAGGCAACCACTCAACCAAGGCGGTGTGGTCGTGCTGGGGAGTGTCGTGCTGGGGTGTGGTCCTGCTGGGGGGTGGTCGTGCTGGGGGGTTGTCGTGCTGGGGGGGTGGTCGTGCTGGGGGGTGGTCGTGCTGGGGCGTGGTTCGTGATGGGGACGGGTCGCGTGCTGGCGGGCGTGGGTTCGGCTGGGTGTGGTTCGGTCTGGCTGGGGTGTGGCCGTGCTGGGTTAGTGGTTTCGTTGCCGGGGTGTGGTCGTGCTGGGGGGGTGGTCGTGCTGGGGGGTGGTCGTGCTGGGGCGTGATCGTGCTGGGGCATGGTCGTGCTGGGGCGTGGTCGTGCTGGGGTGTGGTCGTGCTGTGGTGAGGTCGTGCTGGGGTGTGGTCGTGCTGGGGTGTGGTCTTGCTAGGGTGTGGTCGTGCTGGGGTGGGGTCGTGCTGGGGTGTGGTCGTGCTGGGGTGTGGTCGTGCTGGGGTGTGGTCGTGCTGGGGCGTGGTCGTGCTGGGGTGGGGGCGTGCTGGGGTGGGGTCGTGCTGGGGTGTGGTCGTGCTGGGGTGGTCCGCACCCTGTGATTTATCGATCGGGTCGTGCTGGGGTATGGTCGTGCTGGGGTGTGGTCGTGCTGGGGTGTGGTCGTGCTGGGGTGTGGTCGTGCTGAGGTGTGGTCGTGCTGGGGCGTGGTCGTGCTGGGGCGTGGTCGTGCTGGGGTGTGGTCGTGCTGGGATGTGGTCGTGCTGAGGTGGCCCGCACCCTGTGATTTATCGATCGGGATTTCAAAAACAAGCGTTTCGCCTGAGACATCCTCAAATTTTAATCCGCCGGCCTCCTTCGACCTCTATATTTATCAGGGAAAGAATCCGCCGGCCTCCTTCAAGTTGGGCACGGGGGGATATGTTTACATGCTAAAAGAGAACCCTGGGCCTATGCCCTTTCCGGGAAAATACAGAAAAACCGCCCGTCGTGATTTTTTTGCGACGCGATCATGGCCTCCCAAAAAGTCAAAGAACAATGTGCACCTCATTCCGGCCGAAATCGCCGCGTGCTGGAAGTCTGGGCAGGCGGCGGCGACGGCGGCGGGCGAGCCGGCGGGCCGCGGGCGCGCTCTCGGGCCCGCCGGAGGCGCCGGGCCCTGCGGAGGGCCTCCGACGGCCCTCCGGAGAGCTTCTGGCGTCGACGACGACGACGACGACGACGACGACGTCGACGACGACGACGACGACGACAAAGACGACGACGACAAAGACGACGACGACGACGACGACGACGACGACGACGACGACGACGACGACGACAAAGACGACGACGACGACAAAGACGACGACGACAAAGACGACGACGACGACGACGTCGACGTCGACGACGACGACGGACGACGGACGACGACGACCGCGACGACGACGAGGACACGACGACGACGACGACGGCGACGGCGATCGGCGACAGGCGGACGGCGACGGCGGGCGACGACGACGACGAAGACGACGACGACGACGACCCCCCCCCCCGTGGTGACCGACGACGACGTCGACGGGCCGCAGGCGACGACGGCGACGTCGAGGCCTCAGACGACAGCGCCGGCGGCGGGGCCGCGGCGAGCACGCTGCGGGCCGCGGGGGGGCGGCGGCCGCGGGCCCCGCCCTCGCGGCGGCGCCGCCGCAGCCCGCGCGCCGCAATCCCGGCGCGCCGCCGCGCTGCATCGGCGGCGAGCGGCGCGGCGACCCGCGGCAGCGAGCCGGGGAAACAAAAATTGCACAGACATAAACAGCTCGGAGGTCCGCGCGGATTTCTCGGATCTCTCCTCCGCAGGGAGCCCCCCCCGGCGGCGCCCTCGGCGCCGCCCCTGGCGCGCTCCGCGCGCCAGGGAGGGGGGTCCAGCGCCGATCCGAGAAATCCGCGCGGACCTCCGAGTTTTTATGCTTGTGCCACTTTTTGTTCCCCCAGCGAGGCAGGCCACCTCGAGCCCGGCGGCGTGGGCGAGGGGGCCTGGAGGCTCGAGGTGGGAAAGACGCCCCCAGAGATCCTTCGGCTCAGCGATCCCGCCTCTGAGCGGCTCCCTGGCGACCGGGGAGGGGCGAGGATTACTGGAGTGATGGGTTTCGGTATGCCTGGGCACCGAAGTCCATCAGTTCAGCGATCCTCGCCTCCCCAGTCGCCATGGAGACGCTCAGGGGTCAGATCACTGAGCTGAAGGATATCAGGGTGCGCATGAAAGGTTCGAACGTTTTCGTCGGTTCTCCACGGTTTGCGTCCAGCCTCGTGCTGCGTTCCAGCAGCTGCGCCTCTCCAGGGCCGTGCCCGGGGTGCCCGAGACGTCCTGGACAGCCGTCAGAGGCCCTAGCCATGATCCGAAAGCGAAGCTCGATGCCTGGTCAAGGCCACCTTGCCCTGATTCCGGATCCGTTCTACTTTGGTTGACTTTCCGACCGAAGCGCGCCCAAGACGATGCGAAAAAGTAGGGCAGCAATTTTCGCCCCAGAAGAGAAGGGCTGATATCTCAGCAAAACTCTGGGGGAAACAGCGACGGCAACGTAGGGCGGAAATCGGCATCAAAGGAGCTTGGAAAATAGGGTGGAGATTTCCGCCCTACTTGCGAAATCGCTCAAAACACGACGGATCCAGAGTCGGGCGAGGGCGATCCTAAGATCCAAATGCTGCAAGTGTTTCCCCACATGCTTAGTGGAGTTCTTGTGTTCTTCCCACCCGCGTCGCACCCGCGAAGCTCACACACCTCATTTCCTCATCCCCTCCTCCTTCCTTCCTCCCCCCACCCACACGCAACGCATGCACGGGGGTGGTCCCTGAGCGCGGTCTCTATACGCTCCAGGCTCGCAGGGCACGGCAGGCGTGGCACATACTCGAAACATAAGGAGGTGCCCAGGGGGTGGTCCCTCACGCGGCCGACCGCGGCCTCTACGCGCCCGAGCCGTCCACGTCAAGGCACGCAGGCGTGCCGCTTTCTCGACACCATACGGGGAGTGCGCAGGGGGTGGTCCCTCCCGCGGCGGCCGTAAGTATGTGCCTATGTCGTCCGAGATAGGGTGCACAGGGGGGGTCTCTTCACCCGCGGACCCTATTGCCTGCCTGGGTGGAGAGCATGGCAGGGCGTGGCATTTCTCGACAAGGGGGATGCGAGGGGGTGGGTCTCTCACCGTCGGTTCCTGTGCGTTGCGCACGGAGATCGACGATAAGGGCGTGGCATATTTCCTCGACGCCACAGGGGGTGCACTGGGGGTGGGGGCTCTATGCGTTGCAGGCTCGCAAGGGCGTGGCACTTCCTCGACGCCACAGGGGGTGCGCTGGGGTTGGGGACGCTATGCGTTGCAGGCTCGCAAGGGCGTGGCATTTCCTCGACGCCACAGGTGGTGCGCTGGGGATGGGGACGCTATGCGTTGCAGGCTCGCAAGGGCGTGGCACTTCCTCGACGCCACAGGTGGTGCGCTGGGGTTGGGGACACCATGCGTTGCAGGCCCGCATGGCATGGCAGGCGTGGCACTTCCTCGACGCCTCAGGGGTGTGCTGGGGGTGGGGGCTCCGCCCAGGTCGTCCACCGCACAACACGCGCGGCACTCTTGTGACCGCCCAACATCATCCACGTGTGTTGCACGTCAGCTATGCCAAGACAAGAGTGCGAACGAAGTATGTGGGGTTCCTCGGTGGCATAATTCACACCAGGCGTTCTCGCGCAGTTTCTGGCCCCTGTGCCCTCACGGATCGATCCAGCGAAGAAGATGCCGCAGAAAGATGCAGGGCGCCAGTTCTGTCGCGATGATGCACCCTGTTCGCAACGTCGGCTCTCGGGGGAGAGCGACGGAGGCGACGGCGACGGAGGCGGCGGCGAGGGCGCCAAGTGTGACGGCGACGACGGTGAGGACGACGGTGAGGGCGACGGCGACGGCGACGGCGACGACGACGACGCGGACCTCTCTCGCAGCGCGTCGTGGCGTGGGGGCCGCCTCGGGCCCTCGCTGGCGACTCTGGTGCGCCTCCTGGAGGCTTCTGGCGTCGCTGCGGCTGGATCCGTCCCGGAGAACGGGTCGGGATGGACCCTGCAAGCCTCGTCGAGAAGCGCTCGATGGTTCGGGCACTTGTCAGAAGTTCTTCAACGCTGCGAGGGTATACTGCCGGATTTCGGCCGCCCCCGCGTCCGGGCCGAATACCTTATGCCAGAACTGAGGTCGCGCCCACCACGCAAGCACCGAAAACCAAAAACGTCAAAGTATGTTTGACGAGTCTTGCAGGAGGAGCCTTCCGCAAATCCACGACAGGACAGGGCGCTCAGTGCGTCCCGTGCGCGTGCGCGCACGGCTGCGTGCCTTCAAGGGCCCAGCGGAACTTGATACTGGTCCTCGTCCTCGTCCTCGTCCTCCTCCTCCTCCTCCTCCTCGTCCTCGTCCTCGTCCTCCTCCTCCTCCTCCTCCTCCTCCTCCTCCTCCTCCTCCTCCTCCTCCTCTTCCTACCGTCAAGAAAACCAGCCACCAGACCTGGGGAATCAGCCCCGTGGCGACGCGAGGCCTCCCCGAGGCCCAGCAGCTGGCGAGAGCAGAACGAACAGCCCGACCCCAGAACCCGACCCCTGACCTTTGTGGGCCCCGGAAACGGCAGGGCCGTTTTTTCACCGTTTCCAAAAAAATGCCCCTTGAAAATGGAAACGGCAAAAAAAAACGGCGACCGGAAACGATAAAAAAACGGCTCCAAGATTGGAACCGGAACCGGAACCGGTCAAGAAACGGCTACGGAACCGGTAAAAAAACGGCGTCGGAACCGGCAAAAAAACGGCAAAACAGAACCGGTAAAAAAACGGCCCTGTCGTTTCCAGGGCCCACTAAGCCCCGGACATCCGCCGATCTGATTTTTCTCCAGGTAGACTTGCCCTGTAGGAATTCGAACTCGAACCCTACGAATTGGTCCGTTGCCCCCTCCCCCCCTCCCTCCCAACTCCTGTGCATCCCCCCCTGATTCCTAGGGCCCCTGACGCAGCTGCTGGGCCGCACGGTCCAGTACGGTACAGTACAGTCGGCTGGAGTGTTCGCGCGTGGAAAACAGGATCCTCTTCTTCCTCCTCCTCCTCCTCCTCCTCCTCCTCCTCCTCATCATCATCATCATCATCATCATCATCAGCGTCATAACTCCCGACCCCTCCCCCAGGGCTAGATTTTCGCCCCAGATGTGCTGTTGATGGTCCAGGGGCCCGAACACGCCCCCCGAGCGCCGAAATCCAAAAAAGCCACTCAGTCTGAGAGAATCACGTCGTCGGCGAGCTGGGACCCTGGAGTCCCTCGATCCGCCATCCTCCCGACGAGCCCGGCGATGCACGCGCGAGGAGGCGTCGGGGTGCGCCCCGCCGAGGCCTCACAGAGGCCTGAAACGGGCGAACAACCAAACACAGAATAACCCCATCCTGGAAACCCCGGCCCTGGAACCCCTCGGTGAGAGGAACCAAAAGAGAACAAACTCACACTTTCCCAGACAGGTGATGCTTTTTTTCAATACAAGTACGGACCCTTTTCCCAGGGCTGGCTTTTTTATCCCGAGTTGCTTTTGGACGAACCCAGGGCCCAGCGGGGGCCCCCAGAGGCCAACAAAAGGCAAACGCAAAAACTCCCGCCGTGACTCTCTAAAGACGCGAGCATGTCTGGGCTGGACCTACTCGAGGCCTCATAGATGGGGTCCGAGTAGATGGTGTCGGAGGATCGCGCCGCATCGCAGATGCATCGCCGATGCATCGACTATGCATCGGCGACGTCGGCGGTGCATCTGAAGAGGCCCTGGGACACACAAATAGATATACAAATGAAATGATTCCCCGTATTTTCCTATATATTTGGGCTCTCTGTCTTCCCCCCCACTTCCCATATTTTCCCATCTGTTCCTGAGAATCGACGACTGATTGTGTCTGTGTGTTTCTTCCTCTCCTGAGCATCGGCGACGCCGGCGTGGAGAACATCGGGCTCCACAACGAGCCGCATCGGCAGTGCGCCGGCGATGCGGCGCGGCCCTCCGCCCCCAGCTGCTCCGGCCCCACCTGGGAGGCCCAGACGTGCGGAAGCTCAAGCTTGTGCAGCTGCTTCTGATTGTTCTGCTTCTTCTTCTTCTTCGGAGCAGATGTTTCTTCTTCTTCTTCTTCTTCTTCTTCCTCATCCTCCTCCTCCGCCTCCTCCTCCTCCTCCTTGATCATCTTCGATCCTCGATCCTCCCAAAGGGGCCCCGCGGCGCGCGCGCGCGGAGGCGTCGGGCTGCGCCCCGCTCCTCGAACGCCCCGGCGACGGCCGGGCCGGGCCCGGCGGCGTGGAGGGCGGCGAGGCCGAGGGCGAGCAGGGCCGTGGACTGGGCGGGCGCTCGAGCTTTTCTCGGTTTTTCCCCACGTGCTTGGTGGGGTTCTGGTTTTCTTCTCTGTCGCGCCGCGCCCGCGACTCCCACCTCCTCCTCCTCCTCCTCCTCCTCCTCCTCCTCCTCCTCCTCCTCCCCTCCTCCTCCTCCCACTCCTCTTCCTTCCTCCCTCACCCACAGCACAGCACAGCACAGCACAGCACAGCACAGCACCTCAGGGCGGGCGCTCGAGCTGTTTTCGGCTTTCCGCTCGTGGGCGCCTTTTTTGTTTTTTTTTGTTCGGCGTTTCGACCTTGGGCGGAAGGGGGGGAGGAGGGGGGGGCGGAGGGGGGGGGCGGAAGGGGGCGGAGGGGGGGAGGGGGGGGGGGCGTTTTTCTGATCGGCGTCTCGGCCTTGGGGGGGAGGGGGCCGGAGGGGGGGCGTGTTCTTCTTTTCCGGCGTTTCGACACGGGGCGGAAGTGGGGGGGGGAGGGGGGAGGTCTGGCTCCGGACCTCTGCCTCGTGCGGCTGTGTTGCAGCAAGGCGTCCGGGATGGGGGAGGCTCCACCTGCTCGAAACAGCCACGATCCACTCCAAGGGGGGGGAGGGGGGGGGGCGAGGGCTCGCGCCGATCGGCAAAACAAAGAATTAAGGAACGACCACCTCGCAGTCGGACCTGCTTGGACGGGACACGCGAGAGGACACGAGACTTACGGTGAGGGCATTGGATGAGGAACAATTGGATGAGAAATCCAGATGGTGGAACACCAGTCGCGGATTGGCCATGGATATCACTCTGGACTTCCTCAGATAAGGAATCCTCCAAGGTCTGAGCCCCCCTGGGCACATTCCTGAACAAACGCCCCCACCGTATGATGTTCCAACCTATTTTAGCCTTAATCACCAGAAAGTATCTCGAGCACGAAGAGAGTACCAAACCTACAAGATTTTCAAGTGTCGGGCCCTGGGAGGCGATACTCGTTCGGCACTGTTTCGATACTGTTCCGGGTGCTCGAAATTATTTCTGGGACGTGGTCCTCAAGTACGATGGGAGTAACATAACACAGGACCCTTCCGAGGACAACACTGCCATGGGAATGTAGGAGGCATGGGTCGCGAGATACGGGACACAAGGGTGCCCTTGATTCGGCAGGGTCGACCTACGAATCCAGGCCGACTGTATCGCTCTTCCTCCTGCCTCCCAAGTCCCGAGACCCGTTTCCCTCCGGACCCTTTCTCCGGTCATCCCGACTCCCACGTGTTTGCCCCTCCTCGTCCTCCTGGAGGCTCAGAGAACGTGTCCTAGCCCTGGAGGCATGATCCGCGTGAGGGGTGTGCCAGAATTGGCCGATCGACGCCATCTCCGGGCCCGATCGTTGGGGGTTCAAGATAAATATAGCCCCGGACGGCGGGGGGTCAAGAAATTTCTCCGGCACCGGAAAAGGAGGAGGAGGAGGAGGGAGAAGGGAGGAGGCATTGCATTCCACTGCATTGCGTTGCAGATCATTGCATTGTGCTGCGATGAATTGCACTGCATTTCATCCTGCTGCGTTTCGTTGCGTCGCATTGCGCTGGAACGCATTGCATTGCATTGTGTTGCGTTGCATTGCATTTGTAGCACTTTGCATTGCACTGAGTTGCGGGCGAGGGTGAGGAGGGGAAGACAGGGAATGAGGAGAGCAGAAGGAGGTAGAGAGGAGGGGAGGAAGGAGGAGTGAAGAGGGAGGAGGAGGAGGAGGAGGAGTGAGGAAGGGGGAGGCAGGAGGGGGAAGGACGAGGGAGGATGGAGGAGGGGGAAGGGAGAAGGACGATGAGGAAAAAATAATAGTAATGCTGTTCGCTCCTCTGGCCCTTCTCATCGTCGTCGTCGCTGTCGTCGCCGTAGCATACTCCGCCAACGCGTCTCCCGGCACAGAGTGGAGTGCCATCAGGTGCTCCAAAGCCCTCTGTAGGCTGTACATGGCGAGTCGAGTGGAGTCGTAACTCTTTTCGAGCACTGCGGCACTGCCACGTGACGGGTAGAGTGGAATCGTATTTCTTCGCCCGCCCAGACACTGTCATGTGACGAGTGGGGCGGAATTGTTTTGCCCACCCGTACTGTGGTGTTGGGACCTCGTTTTGAAGAGACGGTCCCCACGTTCCTCATCTCCTCTCCTCTCCTCTCCTCCTCCTCCTCCTCCTCCTCCTCCTCCTCCGCCTCCTCCTCCCTCCTTCCTCCTCCTCTCCTCCTCCTCCTCCGCCTCCTTCCTCTCCTCTCTCCTCTCCCCTCCTCCATCACCCCCCTATTCTGACACACCCTCACATTCTTTCGTGGCCCCATAGGGAGTTCCACCGAAGGGCCCCAAATGGGGGTGCACCCATGCGTCCGCCACACCCAGTTACAGCGCGTCGTGGCCCCTAGTGAGCTCCACCCGACGTCCCTAGTGGGGGTGCCCGCATGTGTCCGCCACACCCAGTACAGCGCTTCGTGGCCCCATGGGGAGCTCCACCGAAGGCCCCAGTGGGGGTGCCCGCATGCGTCCGCCACAACCAATACAGCGCTTCGTGGCCCCATAGGGAACTTCACCGACGTCCCCAGTGAGGGTGCCCGCATGCGTCCGCCACACCCAATACAGCGCTTCGTAGCCCCATAGTGAGCTCCACCGACGTCTCCAGTGGGACCGCCCGCATGCGTCCGCCACACCTTGTACAGCGCTTCGTGGCCCCATAGGGAGCTCCACCGATGTCTCCAGTGGGACCGCCCGCATGCGTCCGCCACACCCCGTACATCGTTTCGTGGCCCCAAAGAGAGCTCCACCGACGTCCCTAGTGGGGGTGCCCGCATGCGTCCGCCACACACAGTACAGCGTTTCGTGGCCCCAAAGAGAGCTCCACCGACGTCCCTAGTGGGGGTGCCCGCATGCGTCCGCCACACACAGTACAGCGTTTCGTGGCCCCAAAGAGAGCTCCACCGAAGGTCCCAGTGGGACCGCCCGCATGCGCCCGCCACAACCAGTACAGCGTGTCGTGGCCCCATGGGGGGCTCCACCGAAGGTCCCAGGTGGACCGCCCGCATGCGCCCGCCACATCCAGAACAGCGCGTCGTGGCCCCATAGGGGACTCCAGCGAAGGCCCCAGTGGGACCGCCCGCTTGCGTCCCCACCCACCCAATACAGCGCTCCGTGGCCCCAGATAGGGGCTCCACCGAAGGCCCCAGTGGCACGGCCCGCATTCGTCTCCACAACCCACGACAGCGCTTCGTGGCCCGAACTCCAGCGAGGGTCCCAGTGGGACCGCCCGCATGCGTCCCCCCCACCCAGTACAGCGCTCCGTGGCCCCATGGGGGGCTTCACCGAAGGCCCCAGGTGGACCGCCCGCATGCGTCCGCCACACCCAGTGCAGCGCTTCGTGGCCCAATGGGAAACTCCAGCGAAGGTCCCAGTGGGACCGGCCGCATGCGTCCCCCCTACCCAGTACAGCGCTTCGCGGCCCCATAGGGAGCTCCACTGGAGGCCCCAGTGGCACAGCTGCGTCCCCCCACCCAGGACAGCGCGTCGTGGCCCCATAGGGGACTCCAGCGAAGGCCCCAGTGGGACCGCCCGCTTGCGTCCCCCCCACCCAATACAGCGCTCCGTGGCCCCAGATGGGGGCTCCAACGAAGGCCCCAGTGGCACGGCCGGCATGCGTCTCCACAACCCACGACAGCGCGTCGTGGCCCCACAGGGAGCTCCAGCGAAGGCCCCAATTGGACCACCCGCATGCGTCTCCCCCGTCCATTACGGCACGCCCCATCACGCGTTGCGTGGCCCACCGGAAGCGGCACCCACAACGCGTTACCCACAACCACATACGGCGGGGTCCTTCGCCTGGATAATTTCTTGGATCCCCGCGGAGCTGGCACGCGACGAGGCGCGCATTGCATTACAGTGCCTTGCGTTGCACTGCATCGCATTGTATTGCATTGCGCTGCGATGCGTTGCATTGCATTGCATTGAGCATTTTCAGGCCTTGGCTAAAGTAGCCCTACTAGTACGCCGCGGCCAAGTTCCAAAGGGCCGTACCAGTAGGCCAAAGTAGCCGTACTCGCAGCCCCACCGGCGCAGACTTTCGAGGATACCTCGAGCAGGGGTCATCGGTCCTTGATCCTGAATCTCCCCCACCTCGATCGATGGTGTGTCTCTCCATGGTGTTCCTCCTCCTCCTCCTCCTCCTCCTCCTCCTCCTCCTCCTCCGCCCCACCATCTGTGTACGTAAATTGTGGTCGCTGTAATCGTCATCGGAGTCGGAATCGCCCATCGTCCAAATCTTCATTCCTATCCGCACCCTCATCACCATCCTCATGACACTTAGAGTCATCAGCAGCAGCATCAGCAGCATCATCATCATCATCACCATCACCATCACCATCATCATCACGATTGTCATCATCAGCATCATCATCATCATCATCAGCAGCATCATCATCAGCATCATAATCATCATCAGCATCATCATCATCATAATAATAATCGTGGTCATCGTCATCGTCATCGTCGTCGTCATCATCATTGTCATCATAATCCTTACCCCCATAATCACCATCGTCACCATCCGACTCACTGCCTTTCAACCAACACAATCATCATCACCATCACCATCGTAATAGCATCGTTATTGTCACCATTGACGTTCTTAGCCTCGCCGTCACACTGCCGCACGCATCCCAAAAGGCCTCGACCAACAAGGAGGGGATGTCAAACCCGGAACGCTCAGACTTTCGAGCGTCAGCCCGGCCACGGCCTCCTCAACCTCCGACCCAACACCACCTCAACTCCCCAGCCCGTTACTGCGTCCAACCCCTCGAACACCGACGAACCATCTGGGCAAGCGGGCAACCCGGCGGACCCACCAGCCAGCCAACCAACCAACGAACGAACCATCCAATCAACCGACCAACCAACCGACCGACAAACCAACCAACCAACCAAATGACGGACCAATCAACCAACCAACCACCCAACCAACCAGGCCATCAATCAATTTTACCAACTAACCAGCTAGCCCAACGGCCCACCGGCCAACTGGCCCACTGGCCAACCAACCAACCAACCAGCCAGCCAACCAACCAATAAACCAACCAAGCGACAAACCAACATACCAATCAACCAACCAACCACTCAACCAATCAATCTGCCAACCAACCGAGCAACCGACCAACCAACCAGCCAGCCAACCAACCAACAAATCTGCCAACCAACCGACCAACACTTCAACCAACTAACCAACAGAGCAACCAACCAACCAACCAACCAACCCGTCAGCCAACCATCCAACCAACCAACCAACCGACCGACCGACCGACCGACGAACCAACCAATTTTGGCACAACCCTGACACGGATCGCGCCTCGGGGACTAGACAATTTTCATTGAACCCTCAGAGAATTGTTCAACCCTCGGATTTTTTCCTTGGAAGCCTCAGCAAAAAAGTAACTGAACCCGCTCCCCGGGCGGGTCGGGTCGGGCGAACCCCAGGTGCAGGGCGGGTCGGGTCGGGCGTGACATTGAAGCAGTGGGCATTCCACCCACTAGAACATGCGCGCTGGCGGCGACGGGAGCGGCGATGACGACGGCGACGGCGACGGCGACGGCGACGGCGACGAGGACGACGACAACGAGGCCGACAAGGAACGCGACGATGACGACGAGGCAAACGACCAGGACATCGACGACTACGACGACGGTGGCGACGATGACGTCGACGAAGAGGGCATCGAAGACGACGGCGACGGCCTCAAAGACGACGGTGATGGCTTGACGGGCTGGCCGGGCGGGCGGACTCCGACGGGCCGGTCGGGCGAGCGGGCCCCGACGGCTGGGTCGAGCGGGCGGGCCCTGGCGGGCGGACGGGTCGGGTCGGGCCCGGCGGTGCACGAAAGCAGCGGGCAGGCCACCCGCCACGGCATCCACGGCAGCGGCGACGAGGGCGGCACGGGCGACGACAGCGACGGCAACGACGAGACCGAAGGCGAGGCATCGACGACGAGGAAGGCGACGGGCGGGCCCTGACGGGCGGGCCCTGGCGGGCGGGCCCCAGCGGGCGGGCCCTTGCGGGCGGGTTGGAGGGTTGGACCCTCACGGGCTGGTCGGGCGGGCGGACCCTGACGGGCGGGTCGGGCGGGCAGACCCTAACGGGCGGGTCGGGCGGGCGAAACCTGAGGGGCGGGTCGAGTGGGCGGACCCCAGCGGGCGAGCGGGTCGGAAAGACATCAAGCCAGCGAGCCATCCACCCACTAGAACATTCGCGGAGGCGACGACCAGGGCTGCGAGGACGACGACAACGAGGGCGAAAAGGACGGCGAACGCGACGATAACGACGAGGCCGATGACCAAGACATCGACGACGACGACGACGACGACGACGACGACGACGACGACGACGATGGACCCTTTCGGGCGGGTCGGGCGAGCGCACCCTAGCGGGCGGGCGCGTCGGGTCGGACAGGACACTGAAGTAGTCTGCAATGCACCCGCTACGACATCCACGGAGGCGACCAACGAGGGCGGCGAGGACAGCGACGACGAGGGTGACAAGGAAGCCGAACGCGACGATGACGATGAGGGCGACGACCAGGACGTCGACGACGTCGCCGCCGCCGCCGACGACGACGACACGCGACGACCACGACGTCGCCGACGACGAGGACGTCGACGACGACGACGGCGACGACGACGGCATCAAAGACGACGACGTTGACCTAACGGTCGGGCGGGTCGGACCCTGACGGGCCGGTCGGGCGAGCGCACCCCGGCGCGCGGGCGGACCTGGTCGGGCGGGACATTCAGGTAGCGGGCAATCCACCCGCTACGACATGCACGGAGGCGGCGACGAGGGCGGCGAGGACGACGACGACGACGACGGCGGCGAGCAACGTTGACGACGAACGCGACGAGGCCGATGACCACGACGGCGACGACGACGACGACGACGACGACGACGGGCGGGCTCTAATGGGTGGGCTGGGCGGGCGGACCCTTTCGGGCGGGTCGGGTGGGCGGACCCTCATGGCCGGGCCAGGTGGGCTGGCCTCAACGGGAGGGTCGGGGCGTGCGGATCCAGACGGTGAGGGGCAGCGACAGGGGGGGACCGGCACAGGGGGGGATGCATCGACCTGGAATCGGCGGCACATCGCCGGCAGATCGGCGATAGGCCTCCGACAGTGAATCCGCACCTTCCGGGGCAGGTTGGGGCCATCGGGCCCCTATCGGCGATCAATGGGCGACTGGGGATCGATGCATCCCCCCCTACACGTCGTTCATTTCTAATCGTGCTCATTTCTAATTGTGCTCGTTTCTTCTTGTTCCTGGCCCCCCAGCGGCCAGGAAGAGGCCCAGGATGGAACAATTAGAACTGAAGGATTCCTGGGCCCCCCCAAAATCAAGGAACTTTCGAGGAACTAGAGATGAGCAGTGTGTGTGTGTGTGTGCCCATTCCCCCCAGATCGTGGCCCCTGAGACGGGCGGGCTGGGCGGGCGGACCCGAGCGGGCGGGCTGGGCACGGCACCCACGTCGGGAAGCGCCCATGCTGCGGCCAGCTCGGCACGGTGCCTGCGCTGGGCACCGACCCTGGGCGGAGGGCCCCGGCACGGCGCGCGAGTTGGCAGCCGACCGTGATGCTGCTGCTCCTCCTCCTCCTCCTCCTCCTCCTCCTCCTCCTCCATGCTGCGGAGGGCCCGAGTGCGGAAGGCGCGCGGCACATGGTGCGGAAGGCGCGGCACAGCTGTGGAAGGCCCGGTATGGCTCCCGCGTTGGGCGCCGACCACGCTGCGGACGGCCCGGTGCTGCCCCTACGTTGAGGGCCCACGACGTTGCGGAAGGCCAACTCAGCTTGGGAAGGTGCCAGTCTCGGGGCTTCCCCCCCCGAGGTCCGGGCGTCGCATTTTTGTTGGCGCTGGGCGTTTGGGCCCAGTTTGCGGCCCCAGGACCGACGATCACAGAGTGGCCTAGCTCGAGAAATGTCGCGGAAAGATGGGGCCTAAGGCTCCCGCCGTGATTTCTGTTGCGATGTTGCATGTCTTTGCAGCGGGGTAGATGGGCTTCCCCCCTGGAAGGAGGAGGAACCCAAATAGCCGACGACTCGATTTTTGCAGTCCGTGCGTTTTTCCTCGACTTCGGCTTCCAGAGCCCGCTCTAAGGTTAGGTCGGGCGTGTCCTCCTACAGGCGGATTTTAAACGAAAAATGCAAAATTGTCAAAGGACACTCCAAAATTGCCAAAAATAGTCGAAACATCGTCCCCGTAATTTGTTTTAACTAGTTTTGAATCTTCCTCCTGCAGTGGGACATGCCCGACTTCATTCTAGGGCACCAGGACCATCCGAAACGGCTCCGAGGCGAAAGTCTGCCCCCCGGGGGGAGGGGGAGGGAGCACCGGGGCCGCGGACGGACAAAAACCAAAGCGTCGGATGACAGGTGAGCGTTTTCATATTCGGCGTTTCGACACTGGGCGGAAAGGGGGGGGGGGTCTGGCTCTGGACCTATGATGTTCCAACCTACTTTAGCATGGACCACCGGAAAGAATTTCGAGCACCAGACACAATACGGAAACTCGAGGGTTGTCACGTGTCGGGCCATGGGAGGCACTGTTTCGACACTCTTTCGACACTGTTCCGGTGCTCGAAATTATATATGCGATGTACTCCTTAAGTACGATGGGAGCAACATAACTCTGGACCTCTGCT
>CAUYUJ010010513.1:471046-475803 GCA_963575745.1 Prorocentrum cordatum
TATGAAGATCCGTCGGGGGGAGGAGGAGGAGGAGGAGGAGGAGGAGGAGGAGGAGGATGAGGAGGAGGTAAGGAGGAGGAGGAGGAGGCGGAGGAGGAGGAGGAGGAGGAGGAGGAGGAGGAGGAGGAGAGGAAGGAGGAGGAGGAGGAGGAGGAGGAGGAGAGGAGGAGGGGAGGAGGAGGAGGACGGAGGAGAGGAGGAGGAGAGGTGCTGGGGGAGGCAAAAAAAAAACAAAAACAACAAAAAACAAAACAAACAAAAAAAAATAAGGTAGGAGGAGGAGGAGGAGGAGGAGGAGGAGGATGGAGGCGGGGAGAGGAGGAGGAGGAGGAGGAGGAGGAGGAGGAGAGGACCCGAGGAGGAGAGAGGAGGAGGATGGAGGAGGAGGACGAGAGGAGGAGGACGCGGAGGAGGAGGGAGGAGGAGGAGGAGGAGGAGGAGGAGGATGAGGAGGGCGGAGGAGGAGGAGGAGGAGGGAGGAGGAGGAGGAGGAGGAGGAGGAGGAGTGATGAGGAGAAGGAGGGGAGGAGGAGGAGGAGGAGGTAGGAGGACGGAGCGCAGGGCAGAGAGCACCGGCGGGAGGGCTCCTTCGCGTCTCGATCAGGGCCTGCGGCTCCCCCTCCAGGCGGCCCACCACGGGCCGCCGCGGCTCGTGGGGCCCAGCGGGCAGAGACAGAGCTCGTCGTCAGCGTCTCCTCCTCCTCCTCCTCCTCCGTCCCTCTTTCTCCTCCTCCTCCTCCTCCTCCTCCTCCTCCTCCTCCTTCTCGTCGTCCTCGTCCTCGTCCTCGTCCTCGTCGTCCTCCTCCTCCTCCTCCGAGATAGAGAGAGAGAGTGAGAGAGAGAGGGACTGCTCCAAGGATCTCGTCGGCTACACCGCTGCTTCTAGCTTACAAAACTCCAAGCCGAGAAAATGGGCGTCCCTCGAATCCTTTCCCTAGACAGTAGCCCATGTCTAAATGCACGACAAATCAACGGAAACATGAAACCCCGAGCAAGCGCCCAGGGCCCAGTCCAGATTCCTGCTCCTCCTGAGCGAGCCGTGAGGTCCACGAAAGTTGACGCCTTTTCTTGCGGTGTCTGACGGGTGTAGGGTGAAGGGGGGGAGCCAGTGCATAAACATCATTTGTCGGAGCTCCGCGCGGGACCCCCCTCCCTTTTGGACGCCTGACATGGGTACGGAAAGAATGGGTACAATGCCCAACAACAAGTGTTGTCCCACACCAACTGCGGCCGCTGCTGGGCAGGCGGCCTCCTGCCTCGAAGGGACACAGGCCGCGGCGGCGTGGACAGCGAATCCTCTTCAAAAGGAACAGGATCCGAGGAGGAAGGAGGGAGGAGGGAGGAGGGAGGAGGGAGGAGGGAGGGAGGAGGAGGAGGAAGAGGAGGAGGAGGAAGAGGAGGAGGAGGAGGAGGAGGAGGAGGAGGAGGAGGAGCCGCTGTTGGGCACTGTACCCCTTCTTTCGTGCCCAGTTCGTTCGTGCAGATCCCCGGCGCCGCCCCCGGGCGCTCTCCGCGCGCCCAGGATGGGGAGAGCCGCGTGCCGATCCAAGGAAGGAGGAGGAGGAGGAGGAGGAGGAGGAGGAGGAGGAGGAGGAGAGGGACGGAGGAAGAGGGAGGAGGAGGAGGATAGGAGGAGGAGGAGGAGGAAGAGAGGAGAGAGGAGGAGGTTGAGGAAGGAAGGAGGGAAGGAAGGAGGAGGAGGAGGAGGACGAGGGGAGGAGGGAGGAGAAGGCAGGAGGAGAGGAGAGGAGGTAGGAGGAGGAGGAGGAGGAGGAGGAGGGGAGGAGAAGGAAGGAGAGGAGGAGAGAAGGAGGAGGCAGGAGGGAGGAGGAGGAGGAGGAGGAGGAGGAGGAGGAGGATGTTGAGGACAGGAAGGAGGAGGAAGGACGGAAGGAGGAGGAGGGGGAGGAGGAAAGGGAGGAGGGAGGAGGAGGCAGGGAAGGGAGGAGGGAGGAGGAGGAGGAGGGAGGGGAGGGAGGAGGAGGAGGAATGAGGAGGAGGGAGGAGGAGGAGGAAGGAGGCTCACGCGTCTGCAGTGTTGTTGTTCTGCGCCGAGGAGGCCCCAGCGGGCTGCCCGCGTGCCCCCCCCCACCCCCGGAAGCGTGCCCCCCCTGGAGGCTGCACGGGACAGTGTCCCGAGGTTCGACGCCATGGAAGATCACGGAACCTGATGGGCCTGTTTCCCACCACCACCACCACCACCACCATAAGTTAGAGGGGAGGGGGCTCCTCCTCCTCCTCCTCCTCCTCCTCCTCCTCCTCTTCGTGCTCCACCTCCTTCTCCCCTCCAACTTATGGTGGTGGTGGTGGTGGTAGAAAACATGCCCATCAAAACGGCTCGATAACCACGACCCCGTCCCTCCGCAACGTCTTTTGAGCTGGATCCGTCCGCAAGGGTCCCCGGGCCAGAGGCGAGGCCCAAAACGCCAGTCACGGCGGACAGGCCTGACCGTACAGCAGATGCAGACGGTAAGAGCTCTTGCTCGCAGATATCTAGGGGCACGCTGGTTCGCAGCTCTTTAACTGCCGACTGTGCCCCAGGGCCGTCGCGGGCTAATTCATTTCCCCGCGAGGCACCTGCTGGAGGGGCAAAGTTCTGGAGTTTTGCTCGGCGTTCCTCCATTGGGTGACGAAGAACGACATAACATAAACTTTTCCGCCGTCGGGGACGCCTGCCCCCAGGGCGGCTGAAAAGTTTATACCCCCACGTGGCACTGTAGGGGTATTAACCTTCCTGCCGCCCGGGGGGGCAGGCGTCCCCGACGGCGGAACAGTTTATGTTATACCGTTCTTCGCCCGCTAACTCAAACCCTTCCCGAGGCAGGTCCAGCGGATGGTGCTGGCGGACTCATCTGCGCCACATGTGCTCCCGGGCGCGTCCACGACGATCCAGGAGGGTGCCGAAACTGCCCAAAAGGGCCCCAAAGACAGTCCAATCCGGCTTCCAACACGCCCTAAAAAGCACACGAAACGCGGCAAGAGGGCCCCGAGAGGACCCCCAAAGCCTCCAGAGCCAAATCTGATTCATGTAATAGATCTGTACATATATATATATATATATATATATACATAAATACACATTTAAAACATGGGGAAGGGGTCCTGGGGGCCTCGGAGTGCACTGATTTGTCTTCCGGCCGTTTTGGACCCGCGGGGGTGCCAGAACCCGTCAAAGGAGGGGAAGGGGGGCGACGAGAGGGCCCGAGAGACGCCTAAGAGGGCGCCGAGATGGCCCAAGAGCGCTACAAGCGAGCCCAAGACCGCACAAGAGCGTTAGAAGCCCAAGAGGGCTTCAAGACGGCCAAGATGCCTTCAAAAGGACTCTCACGAGGCACTCAGGAGGCGAAACATATTTCCACGGTTTTTGAAGGTTTTTCGTGTTCTCGCTGTTTCGTGCTTCCGACGGTTCAAGACAGCCCACGAGGCCCCAGTAATCAGCTCAAGACAGCCCAAGAGGCACCCAAAGAGGGCGCCACAACGTCGCAAGAGAGTCCCAAGACGGCCCAAGAGTGCCCCAAGACGGCCTAAGATGCGCCCAAGATCGCCCAAGAGGGCCCCAAGACGGCCCCAAGAGGGACCCAAGAGGGGGAACACGAACCGACAATTCGAGCCTTCAGCCCGAAGAGGCCCCCAGGAGGCTCCAAGAGGCCCCCAAGGGAGCCCTAGAGGCCCCCTAGAGGCCCCATGAGGCCCCAAAGAGGCCCAAAAAGAGGCCCCAAGAGCAGCCCAAACGGCCCCCAAGAGGCCTCCCAAACATACCGGTGCATAGCAAAGGCCCGCCTAGCCTATCGTGGCATCGCAGCGTTTCAGGACATGGCATGGCACGGCGCAGCACGACAGAGCTTACCGTATCAGTGCACATCACAATATGGCTCAGCATATCACAGTGTCTAGCTAAGCCTGGCACTGCACGTCATGACGTTATATTGCCTAGCATGGCATTGCATCTCATGACGCATCGTGACGCACTATGGCAATACAATGCACATAAAGTAATCGAACAGCACTGTACTGCTCTGCGCAGCAGTGAACAGAAATGATGCAAATTTCACACCCCCGTTGTGATTATTGTTGTCGTCCTGTTTATTTTAGCCTAGCAGCTTATAACTTGGCATAGCACATCGCATGATATGGCTCAGCGTATCATCCTATATATAATAATAGCATTTCACAGCGCAGCATGGCATGGCATGCAATGCACACTGTACAGTATATCAGGTTATTGCATTGCATACTGCATCGTGCCATTGCGTCGTATATCGTAGCATGGTGTATTAGGGCATTCCAAGGCATAGTGCAACATGGCGCTGTAGCGCTGTATTTCTCTGGCCCATAGCTTGGCGACAGATCACCGGTCGACGAGAGCGGAGGAGGAGGAATGAGGAAGAGGCAGGAGGAAACAGAGAATGTTGACCTCATTATTCATGACGGCCTTGCTGTCTCAATGCGGTCAGCACTCGACCAGCTAGAACCTAAGCGCGCGCGAAGCGCGCGCGATGGTTCTAGTATATATATATATATATACATATATATACGTGTGTGCATATTTCTACATACATATTATTATTATGATGTTTGTTTCATGTGATTTCATGGGCTTGGGAATTCTCTTGTGGTCAAACTTCAGGACGCCCAAGACGGTCCAACAGAGCTATTGCGCAGCTTCAGGTTAGGACGTCCCCAGAGAGCTCCAATGCGGCCCCAAAGGCTCCCAAGACAGCTCCCAAGGTCCCCAAGAGAGGTTCAGGAGGGAGAAA
>CAUYUJ010010514.1:0-28060 GCA_963575745.1 Prorocentrum cordatum
TTCTTCCACTCCCTCTCCTTCCCTTCTCCTCC
Source organism: Prorocentrum cordatum (assembly GCA_963575745.1). NCBI lineage: Eukaryota > Dinophyceae > Prorocentrales > Prorocentraceae > Prorocentrum > Prorocentrum cordatum. Next base: position 33 of record CAUYUJ010010514.1, read on the forward strand.
TCAGCTCCTCAGCCTCCGTCTATGATAAGCGCGTTCCACTACTCGCGAAGTAACTACTCGCAAATGGCCTGGATCCACCATGGCATGGGGGATGTACGATACATGACACCGATGCAGACATGTGATTCTCGGACGTTTGCGAGAAGGCACTTTGCGAGTAGGAGCACGCGCTTGGTGACTTCAAGGGAGGCCCAGGAGAAGGAGGAAGAGGAGGGGGAGACGGAGGAGGACGGGGCCGACGTCGACGCCGACGGCGGCGACATCGGCGATAAGGCGGGCGGGCACGACTCCTGGCGTCTCGCTGACCGGGCCGCCGCGTGGGCATCGTGCTGGCGCCCGAAGGCCGCCAGGGCCTCTGCTCAGCGGGAGGGCGGCCGTCGCCGTCGTCGTCGTGTGCCTGGAGGCCACTGCAGAGGGGGTCCGAGCAGGTGATGTCGGAGGATCGCCCCGCATCACCGACGCATCGGCGATGCCGGCTTGGAGGAGATCGGGCCCCTCATCGAGCCGCATGGCCGATGCGTCGGCGATGCGGCGCGGTCCTCCGACCCCTTCCATTCGAACCCCATGTGGAAGGGTTGGGATGTCGGGGGTGGACAGGGCAACCGTGGGCAAACACCCTTCTGGGGTCTATCGCGGGCGGCTGCTCTGGGGGGCCGTACGGCACGACGGATGGCCGCGTATGCGTGTACACTCTGTCTGGCGCGTGAGCCGCCAACTCCCTTAGTGAAAGAATATGTATGTGCACTCTCTCTTTTCTCTCTCTCTCTCTCTCTCTCTCTCTTTCTCTCTCTCTCTCTCTCTCTCTGAATGAAAATATGTGGCCGTCAACTCTCTCTCTCTCTCTCTCTCTCTTGACGGTCTCCGTCGGCATGGACCTACCGCCTTGATGGCCTACTTCGGATCGACGAATCCCTCCACGGCCTCCTTCTGAACTGGCGATCCCCCTTGGCCGCTCACATTGACGGCCTCTGTGCAGAGTGACGAACCCTCTTGACGGCCTCCCTCCAAATTGATGATCCCCGCTGACGGCCACCCCTTGAAGTACCCCCCCCGCCTTGACGAACGACAGTTCAGGGCCGGGCTCCGAGCTGATGGTCGACGACGGTTCGCGCCTTCACAAATGAAATGTTGGGGCCGAGTTGACGGCTCCTCTCGCCTTGAAGACTGAAGGAAATGCTGGAGCCGAAGTGACGATTGCGTTCGCTTCGGCCCACGAACTGTTCGGGCAGATCGGAAGATTTTCTGATACAGTTTTACACTGTTCGACAGTAACCTGGAAGTGCTGGTCGATAACCGAACCGTTTCGCTTTGGGCAGCCCCACGTATGCCCGCGAACACAACTATTACGCGCCATCTTCGGACCTGCGCAGCCGACGAGGCCAGGCTATCTGGGAAGGAGGGGTGGGGGGGGGCAGGCCCGATAACCCGGGCTATCGCTGGACCTTGACAAAATAATCCTTCTCCTTGACGAACGCAGTCGGTGTTTCAGAGATGGGGTCCTGAGGGAAGGATCTACATGATTTGAGGCACCTCGTCCTTAGGACCGCATCCTCATCTCGCCATCATCTTCAGCTAAGACTGTATCCGATCGGGATCTCGCCGAATCTTGCCCTCGTCCACGACCAGAACCTCCTGAGGCCCAAACACCCGCAGCCGGCAACGGCAGAACGCCAGCAACACATTCCAAGGAGTCTGCTTGCCCTTCGGACCCCCCTGAAACATTGAGCAGTGGGTGCACGGCTTCCACCGGGGCCGTAGGCGACCCGAGGAGGAAGAGGAAGAGGAGGAGTTGGAGAAGGTGGAGGAGGGAGAGGAGAAGATGGAAGAGGACGAGGAGGAGGAGGAGGAGGAGGAAGAGGAGGAGGAGGGGGAGGAGGGGTCGCCTAAGCCCTTCGGAGAAACCCTCCAGAAGTGGGTACCCCAATCGGTAACGTCTCATCCGACTCGATGTCGTCGGAACCCATCTTCGAGCAGCTGGCCCAGGCACGCGCCGCCTCAGCCAGTGGGCCGGCCCCGGCACAGTGGCACGCGAGGAGGACCTCCGCGGCGGGGACCCGCCGGGCGCGAGGTGTGTCCCGCAGGGAGTGCACAGAACTGCGGCCGCAGGCGGCCCGCCCGAGGACCATGAAAGGGCAGTGCGCGACTCGGCCTGGTGAGGCTTCCTTCTGCGGCGCCTCGGCACTGGGCGGACGGGGGAGGGGGTCCCCGCAGGGAGCACAGAACTGCGGCCGCAGGCCGCCCGCCCGAGGACCGGGAAAGGGCAGTTCGCGACTCGACTTAGTGAGGTTTCCTTATTCGACGTCTCGGCATTGGGCGGACGGGGGGGGGTCTGGCTCCAGACCTCTGCTGAATGCGGCTGTTTGCAGCAGTGCGTCCTGTGGGGCAGGCTTCACCTGCTCGGAACGGGCGCCAAACAGCCAAGATCTGCTCCATGGGAGGGGGAAGGGGTGCGAGGGCCCGCGCCGATCGGCAAAACAATGAATATGAAAAGATCACTTGGCAGGGCTCGGGTCGGGAACTTTTGCTGCGCGTGTCGCAGTGGCGGCCCTGGCGACACGCCTTGCCCTGCAAGCGGATAGCGTGGCGCTCCGTTCCGCGGGGCGGGAGGCTCTGAAAGGCTCGGGACGTTGGCGCTTGGAAATGTGGCGCGCCGAAGCGTAGTGGTTCAAAACTGGCGGAGCGCTAGAGTAAGCCAGAGCTCCAGACCGTATGCCAGGTCTGCCTCAACCCAGGTCGGCCAGGGCCATGTCGCGAAGCCCTGCCAAGCGCTCAGTAGCTCGCAGACCGGGGTCAGTGGAGGGCGGTAAAGAGAAATCGGCCCTGCGTGGTTCCCAGACCCGCGTCAGCCAGAAGGGGTTGATTGGCCCCCGTTACGCTGACCCCCGTTGCGTGAGCCCCGAGGGGTGGTGGTTGGAAGCGGCGGGGGGGTCTGCGCTGGATCGGTCTATGAGTCCATACTGAAACGATCAGAAAGTGCCATATCCCAAAGGATATCCCCTACGCCTACCCCGCGATCAAAATAAGAGATTGCGACCCTAAGCCTACCTGCCCCCCCAGAGGTCAACATCGCTGTTTGAAAGCATCCTGCTCGCGTGTTCGAAACATGCGCAGTGTTGTGAAGTTCACTGGACGTGGGCTCTATGGGTGCATGGGAAGGGCCATAAAATATCTCGTGGACGTCGCCACTCCTGGATGGTTTTTAGGGGATCTGTATTCGGCGCTGGCGGAAATGAAGTCGGAATGGAGCTTTTGGAATCGCCTATCTCGTACCAGTGTGCTCGATGTGAAGAGGTCATGCGTTTCCCTGGTGCGTGGCTGACACGGGTCAGGCATACGAGACGATTCGCTTAGAACGAATTTGGAAAACCATCGATGGTCTTTTCAAGCGTGTCAAGCAGTGGTTCCCATATAGGTGCATCTCAGTCTTGAAGCCTCGTCGTGCGCATGTTTTCCCAGGATGTACGATCACTGCCAAATTCTGGCATCGTACGGTGTTCACCATGTCTCTGCTGCGTCGTGTCCTTACAAGTTTCATGGGCTTCCGCTTTTTCCTGTGCGCAAGGTTCTGTCCCACGAGTGCCTGGCAAATGCTGTGGAAAACCAGGCAACAGCATGTTCGTTGCGAGTGTTTATGTGGATGATCTCCCCCTCCTATCCTACACCGTGTGCCAGAACTGCCCACATCTACATATCCAAATGTATGTGGGAAGACTGTACTGCCAGACGTCGAGAATACTGATTCTGCTTTACAAGACAATGCTAGTTTCCCGTGGTTGGAAATGGGACTGCATGTATCAGTCAATAGAGTTCTGGTACATTGTATCCATAAGAATGAAGCATTTGATTCCACGGGGGATGTTTCGCGTAGGGCTATACATAGCATTCCTCTGCACATGGTCTTCTATAATCGACGGAACCGTGTACAAGATCGTAAAGAACTAACAGGTCGTCCTCGGCGTTGAGAACGTTTGGACCTAACCCAGGAGAATGCGTTCTCTTGTATTGCGTGGATGTGTTGGTCGACCTCCGACTGGGGTACCCGTGCTCTCTAATCAAGAAGGTCTGGTGTACAGCCCTCCCCCTGGGCCCAGCTACAGCGTCCTGTGGTCAAGTTTCCAGCTCAGATTTACAACTTGCGCTCATCTGTTATCCCCACCATCTTCCACTGCAGCCGCGCTTACTACAGCCAGGGAGCTAGCACGGGCCCGTCAGGCTGACCAAGCCACCTCTCCCCGCAATCCACCACCGGCTGCCATGGGCGGCCAGAACTGGGCAGAAGGTGGCAAGGGTGGCGAGCAGCAGTGGGGATATAGCTACAGCAGCGGCTGCAAGGGTCAGTTCAGTGGCGTGGCCAACCAGTGGAAGACCCTGATGTCTGAGATGCAGGCCATGGGTAAGATGAGCCAAAGATCACAGATGCTGGCCCAGCAGAACGACAGTATGCAGCGTTTGAATGGTTCCAGTTCTGCTGGCCAGCCTTCGACTCCCGAGGCGGCGACCGATCATCTTGTGCAAGCGGTAACGGCAATTCTCGAGAACAAGGCCAGCAAGGGTCCGCCCGACGCGAGACTCACCAATACCATCAATCGCCTGCATGAGCTGATGGGAAACTCTAGTAGTCACGAGTCTTTCGATCTTGAGCACCATCCAGCCTTCCAGGAGCGGCGGGCCGACATGGCCGGCCGGCCTGACACTGTGGGAGCTCAGGGCAGGCAACTTGGTTGCAATCAGCGTGCCGAGAACGAGACGCACCGTCAAAGATATGTGTTTGTTGCTTCTACGATGAACGCTGCACCACCATTCGCCTCTCCATGCAGGTCATGGGCCCCATCTCGGCGGGCAAGCTGCGGCCACAGACAGAGCCAGGGAGGTGGACTGCAGGTGTCCGCGCCCATCCTACCACCACCCCAACATGCGAGTAGGTCCCTTGCTCCGCTCGGTGGTACCTATGAGGGATGCGACGGAGAGAGGGGGAGGAGGAGGAGGAGGAGGAGGAGGAGGAGGAGGAGGATCAAAGATGTGCTTGCAGAGATGCGCTCGTTCACGAGTTTCCCCCCCACACACGCAGACGGGCCAAGGCGGTGCCCGTGCTCCGCCCGGACTCACCACGCGGGGCCCTCCGACCACGGCGGAGGAGGTTGGCTGGCCGCGGGTTGGCAGGGAGATCGCCGAGAGCGTCCACGAGTCGGGCCTCGCGACGCTCGGCATTCGAGGGGGCCGTGCTTTGGCCAGGGAGTTGTGCCAGACGGTGACAGATGCCTCGGATTGCCTGTCGCGGAACGACGGGCCGCACTCCAGAAGTGTAAGTCGGTGTCCTAGTGGCGCACCAAACGTGTCTCCCCTGGTGCAAAAAAGAGGTATGTGTATAGAACCTCGGTCTTGAACAGATCGGCGAGATCCTGTCCAATTGTGTTAGGGAAGAAACACGGTATCCGACAAGAGCCTCCAGACCATCAAGCTGCCGTGAATCAGTACTTCGCTGTCGCCGGCGCATTCAGGTCGTTCTACGCGTTGGTCTCTGCCAGGTCTTGGACGAATGATGCAATGCGTGGCAGCCTTTTTTGATTATATGGTGTGGTCTGCAATGTGCCTACCTGATCCTCGATACCCGATGCGCGTTGGAGAACGTCCTGGAGCAGATGTACATGAAAGTGTCGACTACTGTACCCTTTGCTGTATTGAAATGGCTCGCTGGTAGTTTCCTGCACGGGAATCTGAGCTCAGTGGTTGACGCTGCTCACACAGGGGAGAAATGGTCGACCTTCGCGAAGGATCCGTCTGCGGTCATGGGGAGAATGACCACAGCGAATGGACGTTTGCAATGGCTCATGAGATCCGCCGGCCCCCTTGTGGTGCCACCAGGCTGTAGGCGCGGGTTCGCAGTTTCCAGTACCAGTTGTAGCTTGTAGTTTCCAGTGTTACAGTTCTGCTTCTTGCTGGTTACTGTAACTAGTTGATTGACCGCGCGAGGGGGGGGGAGGCCCAAACAGGATTTTTAGCACCCCCTGGGCGCGTTGTCTGAATTGCTGGGGGGGCTCGAAATCAACACCCCTCACGCAGATCCGCGGGGTCAGGGTCCAAAAACACAGGGGATTTGCCACATTTCTGAAATTCGGTGCCACCCCTCACGCAGATCCGCGGGGTCAGGGTCCAAAAACACAAGGGATTTGCCACATTTCTGAAATTCGGTGCCACCCCTCACGCAGATCCGCGGGGTCAGGGTCCAAAAACACAGGGGATTTGCCACATTTCTGAAATTCGGTGCCACCCCTCACGCAGATCCGCGGGGTCAGGGTCCAAAAACACAGGGATTTGCCACATTTCTGAAATTCGGTGCCACCCCTCACGCAGATCCGCGGGGTCAGGGTCCAAAAACACAGGGATTTGCCACATTTCTGAAAGCGGTGCCACCCCTCACGCAGATCCGCGGGGTCAGGGTCCAAAAACACAGGGATTTGCCACATTTCTGAAATTCGGTGCCACCCCTCACGCAGATCCGCGGGGTCAGGGTCCAAAAACACAGGGGATGTGCTACATTTCTGAAATTCGGTGCCACCCCTCACGCAGATCCGCGGGGTCAGGGTCCAAAAACACAGGGGATTTGCCACATTTCTGAAATTCGGTGCCACCCCTCACGCAGATCCGCGGGGTCAGGGTCCAAAAACACAGGGGATGTGCCACATTTCTGAAATTCGGTGCCACCCCTCACGCACATCCATCGCAAGGCGTGGTAACCCAAATCGCGAGTACTCCCTCGGCCCTTGAATCCCAAGGTGTGGTAACCAAGCTCGTAAACCATACACGTCTTACCAATCGCCCTGTGTGGTAACCCCTCTTGTGATCAGTTGGTTTTGCCGATTGCAAATCGGCCTCGCATGAAGTTCCGATACTGCTGCGCGACAGCGCCAAAGCCTCATGACTTAGCTCTTCCATGGCCCATTCTCCGAGAGGGGGGGCCGGCGGCAGGGGGCGAAGCCCTTACGGATAAAACATATTTCGAGAACCGCATTCCTTCTGTGCAAAATGACGTAGGTGTCTGATCGGGCACTGAGGATGGTGACAATGTTTATGGTGGCAGGGCCGTGAGACTCGTGATCAACATCCTGTCCTGTGATCTTGAGTTGGTTTTCTTGTTTACTCAAGTACTTGCCCCACCCCTCTTAAGGGAGGCGTGTGTATGTCTTTCTGCAGATTACGACTGCTGCATGTTCCGTCTTGCATTTCAGGGGCTGTGCCTTAGGTCATACACAGTTTCGGGTGTAGTTGAAGATAATATGGTGTGCTGCTGTCCTCACAGCTCAATGCCCCTTCTGCGCACTCTGTGCTGCGTGACCAAGCCCCGCAGGGCCGATCACCGCAATTTCCAGGCAAGACTGCAGGCGTTGATGCACACACATGCATGTTTCCGTGCCTCTCTGTATCTCTGTGCCCGTGTACACGCTGATTGCATATCGCCGTTTGTGATCAAATGATTCTTGGCCAGTTGCCTGGCGCCTCACACAGAGTTGAGGCCAGCGTCGCCGACGCAGCAGCTGACGTTCAAAGACATGCCATGGTTTTCAAGCAAGGCCAAAAAAACATGCATATGACTTCGACGCTGTGGCACCGTATACGAAATCAGAGTGGCCCTCAGCGCCTTGAATTCCGAGTCTTTCGACACCGCGGAGATGTCTTGGGCTATGCTATTGAATGTCTGGTATGTTGTTGGGCTGTGGTCTGAGTGGTTTCTTGGGCGTGCAACGCAGTCCTCGGAGAAAGTGTCAGGGCGTTCCGGCAGGACCTCGGGGGGGACTTCACGGACCACAAGAGCCTCGAGGTTAAGAGATCGGAGTACTTCTCATCCTTGCAGCGCGTGTGTGTGCGTGTCTGTCTGTCTGTCTGTCTGTGTGTGTTGTGTGTTGTGTTGTGTGTTGTGTGATGTGTGTTGTGTGTTGTGTGTTGTGTATATATATGTTTTCCTTGCACGAAGACCGCCTGATCCGCCTTCCCCTCAAGGGGGAGATCCTCACCGCACTCCACCAAGTCGTGACGAACCACCGCAGGACACTGAGAGATGTTAGGCTGCGCGCCAGACACACCCCAGTCCGGCAATAAGGAAGCAGCCGCAAGAGAAGGGGAGGGCGAGGGGAAGGAGCAGGAGGAGGAGGAGGGGGAGAGCAGGATAACAGAAACAGAAAAGACGCTGCACCGAGGATGCTCCGTGAGTCACCACGAAAGCGCGCGGCACACTGACGGCTCGAAGAGAAGGGAGCGAGGGGGAGAAGGGGGAGGAAGAGGACGAGAAGGGAGGGAGGGAAGGGAAGAGAAAAAAAGGCCTGCAGACAGCCTCGATGCCGTGTGTTGTGTATATGTGTGTATGTGTGTCTGTGTGTGCGTTGTGTTGTGTGTTGTGTGTGCGTGCGTGCGTATGTGCGTGCGTGCGTGCGTGCGTGTGTATGAATGTGTGTGTGTGTGTGAATGTGTGTGAGCAAATGTGTGTGAATGTGTGTTGTGTGTTGTGTGTTTATATTGTGTGTTGTGTGTTCTGTATTGTGTGTTGTGTGTTGTGTCGTGTGTGTTGTGTGTTGTGTCGTGTGTGTTGTGTGTTGTGTGTGTGCGTATGTGTGTGTGCGTGGTGCGTGCGTGCGAGCGTGCGTGCGCGTGTGTGCGTGTTCAAACCAGCATGCGTGCAAAAGCGGGGGCGAGGCCACCAGGCCGAACGCAATAACAACCCCGACGATTGTACGACACATGTTCTGAACTACTGATGTCTTAGACGGCCCCACCGTTTTAGGCGCAAGACACAAACAACAGCTCCCAGCAAGGACAAGTTTGAGAAAACAAGCGCGATGGACTTCCAGCCCGTTTTTTACACACGCCGCTTCTGACACATACTCGGCCTGATGATTTTCTGCTGCCCCGAACCAGTGCTGGGCCACCTGGGCCACCCAGCCCGCTCCGAGGTGGAGTTCCTCTCTCAACCTCGGAGAGAACTGCGGAGGGAGGGCTCCATTCCCCGACCCCTTGGGTGGTCCTGCGAGCGGAGGCTCGAGAGCCAGAGGCAGGGGCGCCGGCCTGAACAGTGCGTGCCACTTCCGTTTCGTGCTCGCTGCCTCCCGCTCTGGTGTCGGGCCGCCTTTGCGGCAGAACGAAGTCAGAGCGAAGGCGGTCCACGAAGTCGCCCAGAACACCGTTCAGGCTTGGGCTCGGCCCTGGGCAGAGGATCGGCGGCACGCCCTGGTGGGCTCGTCTTCCACCGCCACCGCCGTGAGCAGGAGGGGGAGGGCCTCCTCCTCCTCCTCCTCCTCCTCCTCCTCCTCCTCCTCCTCCTCCTCCTCCTCCTGACTCACCACGCGGTGCGGTCGCAGCGCCTCGCGGGGGGCCCCGAGCCTGGCGTAGCCCCCGGGGCGGCGGCCTCTCCAGGAGGCCCTTCCCCCCCCCCGCCGCGGGGCGGCACTCTCGCACGGGCCGACGTGGCGCGCCTTCCGCGCGGCGCCGCTGCGCGCCACGTTGACCTCGGCGCCCGTGGCCGTGACCTGGTCGACGTCCCTCTCGCGGAAGCCCTGCGCGCGCGGAGCGCGGGGAGATGCGGGTACGCCACGAAAGCATATTTGCACAGACACCCTCCGACGGACTTGACGTATACCTCCAGGGAGGGGACGGTGCACAGAGTCGCTGGCTCCCAGTGGTGATTTCTACACCGCCACCCTCCCCCGAGGCCCAGGAACAATCCAGTGGAGGGCGTCTGTGCTTTTTTTGTGGCGGAGGGGGGCACCAGCGAGCGGAGCGGGCGAAGAAGGCCGTGCACGTGCCCCCGAGCCTGGCCAGACGCATCCTCGGGCCGGGATCGGGGCACACGCCTGCCCGGGCAGGCCAGGAGGGCGCGTGCACCGATCCTGGGCTCAGGCTGGGCCTGGCCAGGATCGGTTTCTGTGCAGGGTCCCTCGCTCTTCTGGGCGAAGGCTCTCGGATTCTAGGTCAGCCTCGCGCGCGCCCACGAGGGGCACACGGGGTCCAGGCAGAGGAAAAACATGCAGCCACCGGGGACGACGGCGGCGGTGGCGGGCGAGACTGCGACGGCGGCGACGACACGACAGGCGACCGACGAAGCACCTGCGACGAAGCACCTGCAACGGCGCGACCGACGGCGGCGACGACAACGACAACGAGGCAGCTGCCGCTCGCGCGGGGAGGGACGAGGAGAAGAAGCCTGACGTCCTCCACTCACGAACAACACTCACGACCAACCATTCAGAACCGACAAGTATTGCCTTCTCACCTGTCGCCAAATTCGTTTGTTCCCCCTTCTATGCTCGTGTCAACGTCGTCGTCGTCCTCCTCCTCCGAATCTTGTGGGCCAGTGAGGGGCTATCCCTATGCAAATGCCCACTGGGGAACCGTAACGTTCAGATAAATGCCTCCTGGGGCCCTCGCCAGGCCCCAGGACCGTAGAAAGTGGCTCGGTATGAAAAGGTGGTCCCTGGGCAAGGGTCCAAACCTCTGGGGAGTCTGGGAGGACACTTTGTGAAAATGTCATGGCGACGGATGAGTGGGGAGGAGAAGGGGGCAGGATGAGGGGAGGGTGATAGACACAGAACGTCTGTATGAGCATAACTTCTCGGGCTCTTGGATCGCATCGGTACCTCTTGGACCGGTGCTCTTGGATAGCGACATAAAGCCTGCGCGGATGTCTTGGATCGGCACTGGATCCCCCTGGCGGCGCCAGAAAGATCCAGCACACAGGGCACCTTAGTGGGCCCTGAAATCGGCAGGGCCGTTTTTTTACCCGGTTCCGTTTTGCCGCGTTTTGCTGGTTCCGACGCCGTTTTTGTTGCCAGTTCCGTCGCCGTTCTTCTAGGGGTTCCCGCTCTGGTTCCACTCCTGGAGCCGTTTTCGTTGCCGTTTCCGGTCGCCTTTTTTTACAGTTTCCATTCTCAAGGGGCACTTTTGCGGAAACGGTGAAAACACGGCCCTGCCGTTTCCGGGGCCCACCACGCTGCGCGACAGAGCGCCCCCCCCCCCCCCACTCCCCATCGAAAGCTGGTCTCCGCCGCGCCGCGGCCTCTTTGCCAGGGCCCGCTCAAGACCGTCCGCGGCCGAGGGGCCTGGCCCCTCTGCCCTCCCCTCCACCCCCCGCCTTTCCTCCTCCTACCTCCTCCCTCCTCCTCCTCCCCTCCTCTCCCTCCTCCTCCTCTACCTCCTCCCTCCTCCTCCTCCTCCTCCTCCTCCTCTCATCCTCATCCTCATCCTCCTCATCCTCCTCCTCCTCCTCCTCCTCCTACTCCCTAAACTCCTCCTCCTCCTCCTCCTCCTCCTCCTCCTCCTCCTCCTCCTCCTCCTCCTCCTCCTAAGCCCCGCGGAGGGCTTCGTTGGCGACTGCTGCTGTGCCCTCGGCTCGCGCCGGGCCGCCCGCGAGCAGCGTCGGACTCCTGCGCGGCGCGCCCTCGGGAGAAGCCTCTCGCCTGCTCGCGCGCGAGCGCGGCGTCGTCGCAGGCCGTCGCAGCCTCTGGTGGGGGCCCCTGGCGGGCCCTGGCGGCCAGGGGAGAGGCCCTCTAGGAGCCTCTGGCCCGAAAACCTTCGGGCACCCCCCCCGTGCGGGTTTGGCTACGCCACGAAACTATATGCACAGACACCCTCCGAACAAAAACGTTGCATGTACCTTCTGGGAGGGCGGCGGTGTAGAAAGTCGCAATGGTGCTTTACAAGGCGGGTACGGCCGCAAGAAACCCAACCCTTAAAGTCCACGCGCGAGGCGCACCGAGCACACTGAGGGGGAACTCCGAGCACACTGAACGCAGCAGCTTCATCAACGGCTGCGGAAAGTCAACGCGCAGCGCGCGGAGCGAAGAACACCAGGGTACCCTGACGAAAAGCACATGGTTTCTTGATGCGCGCCCTCACTGTATACACCGCCAGACTCCCCTGAGGCTCCGGAACAATCTTAGGGGAACGAACAATGACACAAACATAAAAACTCGGAAGTCCGAGCGGATTCCTCGGATCCGCGCTGGACCCCCCTGGCGGCGCCTCCGGCGCCGCCCCTGTCACGCTCCGCGCGCCAGGGAGGGGGGTCAAGCGCCGATCCGAGAAACCCGCGCGGACCTCCGAGTTGTTGTGTTTATGTCGTTGTTCGTTCCCCTAGATCCAGTGGAGGGTGTCTATGTTAGGGCGACGCAATCTATACATATCCACTGCTCCCTGGCCAGGCCCATCCTGAACACAGCAGCTGTGTATACGCCACGCCCTCCTGGTTTGGCCAGGAGGGCGTATACACAGCTCCTGGGCCCAGGATTGGCCTGGCCGGGAGCAGTGGATATGTAAGAATTGCGTCCCCCGATATGTACATTTGTTTTGGGCGGGTTGGCACCATGCTTCCCCGCTTTTTTTTTTTTCGGGTCTGCGGCGCCCTGGCTCCAAGCGCGGCCGTGGCTGCGGCAGGGCCAGGGCTGCGGCAGTGCAGAGGGCGGCAGCAGGAGCGGCGGAACGGCGGAGCCGGCGCCCACGAGCGTGGGGCACGTGTGGTTTCGTGCAGGAGCCAGTCGCAGGAGGGAGGAGGAGGAGGAGGAGGAGGAGGTAGGGGACCTTCGATGACGAGGTGGGAGGGGGAAGAGGAAGAGGAGGGGGAGGAGGAGGAGGAGGAGAGGAGGAGGAGGGAGGAGGAGGAGGAGGAGGAGGAGAAGGAGGAGGAGGAGGAGAAGGAGGAGGAGGAGGAAGAGAGGAGTTGGACCCGAAATGCCCCTGGGGTCCCTTTCTTTTTTCTTCGCTCTTTTCTCCTGCTCCTCCGTCTTTTGTGCTGTTTGTGTGCCTCCGCAGCCTTTGGTTTAGATCTCGTGAGTTCCCTGTACCGAGTCCAGAATACTAAAACATCCGTTTCAGCCCCATCCTGTGTTCCCCGTGTCCGCACTGACTCCCGAGCCCTATCACAGGAGGAGGAGGAGGAGGAGGAGGAGGAGGAGGAGGTCCTCATGGCTGTCGGTGCGTCTGCGGAGGCACAGGGGCTCGGGCTCGAGGGGCGAGGAGCCGAGCTGCTCGGCCTCGGCCTCGCCATCGCTCAGACGTCCATTCCCCGTGCATGTGTGTAGCTATCGTGCGTGTTTTTTTTGTTGCTCGAGGACCCAGGATGCTCCTCGAGGGTCCTCGCCGAGGATGCCCGTCCCCGGCAGGGCACACCCCGAAGAGGGAGATGGAGGCAGAGGAAGGAGGAGGAGGAGGGGAAATGATCCTAGTGCAATCCTTATCGAAACAGTCATGAATTGGTCTGCCAGATGATGCCCAAGTATGTCCATAAGAAGGCTGTCCAGTTAATATTGTCTCCATGCAGTAGCATAAAGTAAGTAAAAGCACACCTGATGATGATGAATACAGATAGGAAGTTGAAGGTACTCCTAAGTAGATGATATGCTGCTCACTAAAGCCTATTGTTGGGTGTACAGTACTCATGGTGGTCTACAGATGATGGATGTTGCATACAGGAAGGGAAACCCAGACAGAATAGAGACCATTATGATAACGATTGCATAAGGATTGAAAACTGCTAGTGTGACTCCTGCTGAAATGATCCTAGTGCAATCCTTATCGAAACAGTCATGAATTGGTCTGCCAGATGATGCCAAAGTATGTCCATAAGAAGGCTGTGCAGTTAATATTGTCTCCATGCAGTAGCATAAAGTAAGTAAAAGCACACCTGATGATGATGAATACAGATAGGAAGTTGAAGGTACTCCTAAGTAGATGATATGCTGCTCACTAAAGCCTATTGTTGGGTGTACAGTACTCATGGTGGTCTACAGATGATGGATGTTGCATAAAGGAAGGGAATCCCAGACAGAATAGTGACCATTATGATAACGATTGCATAAGGATTGAAAACTGCTAGTGTGACTCCTGCTGAAATGATCCTAGTGCAATCCTTATCAAAACAGTCATGAATTTGTCTGCCAGATGATGCCAAAGTATGTCCATAAGAAGGTTGTCTAGTTGCTCCTTTGTATTCCATGCAGTAGCATATAGAAGTAAAAGCCCACCTGATGATGATGAATACAGGATAGGAATGACGGTACTCCTAAAGTAGATGAAATGCCTGCTCACTAAAGCCTATTGTTGGTGTACCAGTACTATGGTGGTCTACAGATGATGAATACAGATATTTTTTTTTTACGGGGACCCAGACAGAATTGTGACCATTATGATAACGATTGCATAAGGATTGAAAACTGCTAGTGTGACTCCTGCTGAAATGATCCTAGTGCAATCCTTATTGAAACAGTCATGAATTGGTCTGCCAGATGATGCCAAAGTATGTCCATAAGAAGGCTGTCCAGTTAATATTGTCTCCATGCAGTAGCATATAGAAGTAAAAGCCCACCTGATGATGATGAATACAGATAGGAAGTTGAAGGTACTCCTAAGTAGATGATATGCTGCTCACTAAAGCCTATTGTTGGGTGTACAGTACTCATGGGGTCTACAGATGATGGATGTTGCATACAGGAAGGGAATCCCAGACAGAATTGTGACCATTATGATAACGATTGCATAAGGATTGAAAACTGCTAGTGTGACTCCTGCTGAAATGATCCTAGTGCAATCCTTATCGAAACAGTCATGAATTGGTCTGCCAGATGATGCCAAAGTATGTCCATAAGAAGGCTGTCCAGTTAATATTGTCTCATGCAGTAGCATATAAGGTAAAAGAGACAGATGATGGAGATGAATACAGATAAGGAATTTGAGGTAATCCTAAGTAGATGATATGCTGCTCACTAAAGCCTATTGTTGGGTGTACAGTACTCATGGTGGTCTACAGATGATGGATGTTGCATACAGGAAGGGGATCCCAGACAGAATTGTGACATTATGATAACGATTGCATAAGGATTGAAAACTGCTAGTGTGACTCCTGCTGAAATGATCCTAGTGCAATCCTTATCGAAACAGTCATGAATTGGTCTGCCAGATGATGCCAAAGTATGTCCATAAGAAGGCTGTCCAGTTAATATTGTCTCCATGCAGTAGCATAAAGTAAGTAAAATCACACCTGATGATGATGAATACAGATAGGAAGTTGAAGGTACTCCTAAGTAGATGATATGCTGCTCACTAAAGCCTATTGTTGGGTGTACAGTACTCATGGTGGTCTACAGATGATGGATGTTGCATACAGGAAGGGATCCCAGACAGAATTGTGACCATTATGATAACGATTGCATAAGGATTGAAAACTGCTAGTGTGACTCCTGCTGAAATGATCCTAGTGCAATCCTTATCGAAACAGTCATGAATTGGTCTGCCAGATGATGCCAAAGTATGACCATAAGAAGGATGTCTAGTTGCTCCTTTGTATTCCATGCAGTAGCATCTTGTAAGTAAAAGCACACCTGATGATGATGGATACAGATAGGAAGTTGAAGGTACTCCTGAGTAGATGATATGCTGCTCACAGTTAGGCCTAGTGGTAGATGTATATGCAGGTTGGGCAGACAGATAGAGATAGACCATTCTGATAACGATAGTATTGGATTGAATTGTCCTACTTCTATAGCTAAATTAATGCTAGTGCATTTGTTAAGAAATTGGTCTAAGTTGTTCTGTCCAGATAGATGATTGTACTCCAGATTTCTCTCCAAGCAGTAGCTAAAGTACGGGCATAGGCACAGGGGATTGATATGATATGCTGCTCACAGAAGGCCTATTAGTGTGTATACAAGTGATGGAATGGATAGATGATCCTAGTTATAGCTAGGCCAATTCGATAACAATTGTATTGGATTGAACTCTGCTACTGCTACAGGTGATTTGAATTCTAGTGTAATCCTTATCATTTTGGTTACAGTTTGTCTGTCCATATGTTGCTAAAAGAATTCCTCCAAAATAATAGATGTCCAGTTAGTAGTTGAATTCCATGCAGTAGCAAAGTTAGCTCCCCCATAGAGTATAAAGATATGCTGCTCACTAAAGGCCTATTGTGGGGTACACATGTTGGTAAAAGGCTAGGACTCCGGATTGAAATAACCCTTGACTGCTGAGATTAATCCTAGTGCAAATGTTATCGGAATAGTTACAGATAGTCTATTCAAAATAGGGGGGTCTAGAATTGTTAAGGCCATATTGTTGAGATTGATTCCATGCAGTAGCTAAAAGTAATGAAGCCACTCCCCAGGTAAAGGTAAGTAGATGCTGATATGCTGCTCACGATATGGCCTATAAGTATATGCAGGTTGATAAAGAGACAGGGGGTAGGTAGAATGCTAGACCAAATTGTTAAGGAATGCATAAGGATTGGAATTGGCTACATCTATTGCTAAATCCATTCCTAATAGAATTGTTATCAAAATGGTTACAAAGTGGTTTGTCAGAATGGGGTCCCAAGCATAGTAAGTTCTTCCTAAGTTGTTGTAAATGCATTCTTGAGTTCCATGCAGTAGCATATAATAAACGCAAAGAGACCACCTTGATGTAATGAATACAGACATACTGGTGAAGGTTCTTCTAAGTAGTTGTTGATACAATAAAGAAACAGGGTAACATGACCAGGTATGGCTAATGTATCCGCTATGGCCTAGAGTAGGTGCTATTGAGTACACGAAAATGAAAATCCTCTAGGTTCTAACAGAAGATAGATAGGTATATTTGGTTCCATGCTAAGTAGAGGTCCTTCTAAGAGTTGTTAATGCATTCTTGAGGTCCAAGCAGTAGCTAATTCTTTCCACTATGCTTAGGTTAGGGCTATAGGATGTTGCTAATAAGAAAAAGATACTCCCCTAAAGAATTGTAAATCCAGATTGGGGTTCCATGCAGTAGCATAATAAAGGAAATGTGACACTACCTCACTGGAGAATTTGGTACCCGCACTAATAAATTCTAAGTAGTTCGTAAATGAAATTCCTAGCAGGTGGGAGAAAAGTCGACTGCTGCTGGAATTTCAGTCATCCACTCTGTGAACATTATTAATAATGTTGCCGTGGATTGGCCTAAGTAAAGTAATCCTCTTGGTACAGGTGGTAGGCATTGTTGGGGTGCAAAGCAAAGTGGGGCATGAAGTAAGTAGATCCTCCTATGGCTAAGGATGTTGTCAATGCATTCTTCCTTCCATGCAGTAGCAAATTGTAATCCTTGAAAATCCTTGTTAATCCAAAATTGTAGATTCCAAGCAGTAGCTATTGTTGTCCAGTCTTCTTCTCCCTCAGTTGTTGTTATCCAGATTTGTGTTGTTCCATGCAGTAGCATCTTGTAAGTCCTCTTTTCTTCCTTCCTCTTCTTAGTTTAGGGCCGAGCGGATGATGTGTAAAAAGAACGCTCCTAGTAAAGAAAATCCTTGGTAATCCTTGTGAATGCATAAATGATATCCATGCGTAGCATATGTCAGAATTGTCAGAAAAATTTCCGATGGAAATTTTTCTGCCTGGCGCTGCGCGCAGCAGGCTTATTTTTGGAAAAATAAGGGTAAACCTACTCCTCGCTTCGCTCGTCGCGGGCTCTGTGACGCGCAAGCGGCAGCAGCTTCGCTGGCCGCCTGGCGGGGCGCCCGCGCCCCCAAGGGTACTCCGGACCGCTGCGCGGTGGTTAGGCCGGGGGGCGGGTTGGTACAACCGAACGTAGTGAGGATAGGAACGTGTGACACGAACGAAGTGAGGGAAATTTCCCTCAGGAAATTTCGGCCTCCGGCGGGTCTTCCAGACGGCTTCTTTAGGAAAGAAGCAAACCCATCTCGGTCGCTGCGCTCCCTCGCCGGGCTCTGTGACGCGCAGGGTGCAGCCTGACTGCGTCAGGGCGCCCTGGCGGGCCGCCCGCGGCCCCAATAGTGCCGCTACTGCGTTAGCAGGTGCGAAGCACCCGGCAATGGCCGGGCGCGGGCGATTGCGCTCGCGCAATGGCTGCGCAAGCACATCGCGCTGGCGCGATTAGCGCTGCGGCAAGCAGCCGCAGCTATGGCTGCAGGCGAGCGTCAGCGAGTGTAACGAGCGGCCTATGGCCGCGTGCGAGGGGCACCCTGCAGGTGCGGTTAGCCGCGTAGCGGAGCGAGCATTGTGAGCTGCTCGCAAAGGCCGTGCGGGGGGCGCCACGGCGGTCCTCGTGCCGGACGGGCACTCTCAGTGACACGCATTCGGTGGCAGCTGCGCTGGCCGAATGGTGGGGCGAGGCCCCAACCACCCCGAGTAGTACCGGGGTCGGCCCGGGTATGGCCGTGCACTGTGCTCCCCATGGTCGCACGTTGGTTGAGCTTCGCTCAACGGTGAGCGTTGCTCACCGTACGAAGTCTGCTTCGCAGGCTTCTACCAACTACGATGGGGGGGTGGGTGGGGTAGTGGCTTCGCCAGCTCGCAAGCTCGCGCCTGCCCGCGCAAGCGCGTGCATGGGTTAACCGCCCGCAGGGCCCTCCCGTAAGGGATTTCCCAATAATCACATGCGGGTGGCATTATTCGGCTACCGGGCTATGTAGGTGCGCACAAGACTCCGTGGGCATAATGCGTAGGGAGACGACCCAGGGCTGGGTGCAGGACGTCAGAGGGGTATCATGCAGGGGTGACGTCTAACGTGGCCATAGGAAAACGTGTGCACGGCCATATACAGCCATTTGAAGCAGGAAAGCCCCTAAAAAAAAAAAAAAAACAATTTTTTTCAAAAAAAAAAAACAAAAAAAAAAAAAAAAAAAAAAAAAAATTTCCTGGCAAATTGGGGGTTTTGCGGATATGCACTCCTGCAGCAATTGAGATTGGAAGATGGGGGATTGGCAGAAAAAGCAGGATCCCATGTATGTGCATGGCCATAGGTTAGACGTTTTGGGCTAGGGACGCTAGAGGTACATGCTCGTGCACAGCCCTAGGCGGCCATTGGAGAGCAGGAATTGGCAGGAAAGATGTTAGTCCTTGTGCACATACCCGTCCACAGCCATAGGTTAGACGTTTTGGGCTAGGGGTGTTAGGTGCGCACGGCCATACACAACCATAGGTGGCCATTGTCAGAGGTGTATGTGCGTCCACAGCCATTGGAGAGAGGATTTTGCAAGAAAGATGATAGTCCTTGTGCGCATATCCGTCCACAGCCATAGGCGGCCATTGTCAGAGGCGCATATCCGTCCACAGCCATTGGAGACAGTGTTTTGAAGGTATCCACATGGATTTCAGTACAAAGTCTCTGCTTGGATAGGAGAGTAGGAACCACTCAGTTTTGGTGACAGGGGTAGTATTTCAGGGGTATGTTGGGGTACTGCTACTGCTACTGTTTGTTCAGGAGTACATGAGTATGCTTTCACTCAGAGGTAATCCTTCATTTTAGTTCTAGTAGTCATCCACTTGCAATGGTAGTAGACAGGGAATGTTTTTACTCATAGATGTGCTGCTCACTGTAGGCCTATTGGTATGACTATGTGCTCCTGTGTTCCGCTTGGCATACGAGCATAAAGTTAAAGGTTCACTTGCACCTAGTGGCATACCATCGCTGAAACTTCCTTGTACTTATAGGGATACATTGAATACTGCTGATGCTGCTACTATGTTGTATCCTCCAGGACAGTTATGTCAGATCAGGTGTATGGAATGGTTGCACGAGCATGTTGTGTTCTGCTTGGAATACTAACATAAAGTTAAAGGTTCCGGCTATATAACTACTGCTTGAGTTGTTAAAGCTAACGTACTGGAATGTTAGTCTCCCATAGTATCCACTCCTGCTGATATGCTATATGGCGACCCATGAGCTCATTGGATGACGTTCTGAGTCTACAAGTGATTCATTAAGGTTCAGACCATATGCAAAAAGCCATTGTAGATACTCTGGAGGGTAAGGAGTTGGGAATCACTTTGGGTTTAGTAACAGGAGTATGTTTGAGCACTGCTGCTACGGCTGTTGGGTTAGGAGTACATGAGTGTGCTTTCACTCAGAGGTAATCTTTTTGTTTAAGCTCTAGAGTAGTCATCCACTTGCAATGGTTGTAGACAAGGGATGTTTTTTACTCATAGATGTACTGCTCACTAAAGGCCTATTGGTATGGTTGTGCATATGGTACAGGTGATTGTCTATTATGGTGGTAGTAGTTAGCATAGTCTCCCCCATTAGTTCGTCCTATATATTATGTTATGGCCTTCAATTTAGCGCATATGGGTGCTGCATTATGGTTGTTGCATGAGTAGACAGGGTGTACTGCTCACATTAGGCCTATTGATTGATGGATGTGCTCTAGTAACTGTATCGGGAACACGAGTACTCCAAACCATCCTATGTACAGTCTTGTTGATTGATATGCTGCTCACTGAGGCCTATTGGTATGTGTACAGTACTCATGGTGGTCTACAGATGATGAATACAGATAGGAAGGGGATCCCAGACAGAATTGTGACCATTATGATAACGATTGCATAAGGATTGAAAACTGCTAGTGTGACTCCTGCTGAAATGATCCTAGTGCAATCCTTATCGAAACAGTAATGAATTGGTCTGCCAGATGATGCCAAAGTATGTCCATAAGAAGGCTGTCCAGTTAATATTGTCTCCATGCAGTAGCATAAAGTAAGTAAAAGCACACCTGATGATGATGAATACAGATAGGAAGTTGAAGGTACTCTAAGTAAGAGGATATGCCCTGCTCACTATAAAGCTATTGTGGTGTATATGTACTATGGTGGTCTTACAGATGATGGATGTGCATTACAGAAGGAATCCAGACAGAATAGGTGACCATTGATGGATAACGATTGAATAAGGATTGAAAAACTGCCTAGTGGATCCTGCTGAAATGATTCCTTTCAGTGCAAGCCTTATCGAAACAGTCATGAATTGGTCTGCCAGATGATGCCAAATTATGTCCATAAGAAGGCTGTCCAGTTAATATTGTCTCCATGCAGTAGCATAAAGTAAGTAAAAGCACACCTGATGATGATGAATACAGATAGGAAGTTGAAGGTACTCCTAAGTAGATGATATGCTGCTCACTAAAGCCTATTGTTGGGTGTACAGTACTCATGGTGGTCTACAGATGATGAATACAGATAGGAAGGGGATCCCAGACAGAATAGTGACCATTATGATAACGATTGCATAAGGATTGAAAACTGCTAGTGTGACTCCTGCTGAAATGATCCTAGTGCAATCCTTATCGAAACAGTCATGAATTGGTCTGCCAGATGATGCAAAAGTATGTCCATAAGAAGGCTGTCCAGTTAATATTGTCTCCATGCAGTAGCATAAAGTAAGTAAAAGCACACCTGATGATGATGAATACAGATAGGAAGTTGAAGGTAATCCTAAGTAGATGATATGCTGCTCACTAAAGCCTATTGTTGGGTGTACAGTACTCATGGTGGTCTACAGATGATGGATGTTGCATACAGGAAGGGAATCCCAGACAGAATAGTGACCATTATGATAACGATTGCATAAGGATTGAAAACTGCTAGTGTGACTCCTGCTGAAATGATCCTAGTGCAATCCTTATCGAAACAGTCATGATTTGGTCTGCCAGATGATGCCAAAAGTATGTCCATAAGAAGGCTGTCCAGTTAATATTGTCTCCATGCAGTAGCATATAGAAGTACAAGCCCACCTGATGATGATGAATACAGATAGGAAGTTGAAGGTACTCCTAAGTAGATGATATGCTGCTCACTAAAGCCTATTGTTGGGTGTACAGTACTCATGGTGGTCTACAGATGATGGATGTTGCATACAGGAAGGGAATCCCAGACAGAATTGTGACCATTATGATAACGATTGCATAAAGATTGAAAACTGCTAGTGTGACTCCTGCTGAAATGATCCTAGTGCAATCCTTATCGAAACAGTCATGAATTGGTCTGCCAGATGATGCCAAAGTATGACCATAAGAAGGTTGTCTAGTTGCTCCTTTGTATTCCATGCAGTAGCATCTTGTAAGTAATAGCACACCTGATGATGATGGATACAGATAGGAAGTTGAAGGTACTCCTGAGTAGATGATATGCTGCTCACAGTTAGGCCTATTGGTAGATGTATATGCAGGTTGGGCAGACAGATAGAGATAGACCATTCTGATAACGTTAGTATTGGATTGAATTGTCCTACTTCTATAGCTAAATTAATGCTAGTGCATTTGTTAAGAAATTGGTCTAAGTTGTTCTGTCCAGATTGATGATTGTACTCCAGATTTCTCTCCAAGCAGTAGCTAAAGTACGGGCATAGGCACAGGGGATTGATATGATATGCTGCTCACAGAAGGCCTATTAGTGTGTATACAGGTGTTGGAATGGATAGATGGTGCTAGTTATAGCTAGGCCAATTCGATAACAATTGTATTGGATTGAACTCTGCTACTGCTACAGGTGATTTGAATTCTAGTGTAATCCTTATCATTTTGGTTACAGTTTGTCTGTCCAGATGTTGCTAAAAGAATTACTCCAAAATAATAGATGTCCAGTTAGTAGTTGAATTCCATGCAGTAGCAAAGTTAGCTCCCCCATAGAGTATAAAGATATGCTGCTCACTAAAGGCCTATTGTTGGGTACACATGTTGGTAAAAGGCTAGGACTACGGATTGAAATAACCCTTGACTGCTGAGATTAATCCTAGTGCAAATGTTATCGGAATAGTTACAGATAGTCTATTCAAAATAGGGGGTCTAGAATTGTTTAGGCCATATTGTTGAGATTGATTCCATGCAGTAGCTAAAAGTAATGAAGCCACTCCCCAGGTAAAGGTAAGTAGATGCTGATATGCTGCTCACGATATGGCCTATAAGTATATGCAGGTTGATAAAGAGACAGGGGTAGGTAGAATGCTAGACCAAATTGTTAAGGAATGCATAAGGATTGAAATTGGCTACATCTATTGCTAAATCCATTCCTAATAGAATTGTTATCAAAATGGTTACAAAGTGGTTTGTCAGAATGGGGTCCCAAGCATAGTAAGTTCTTCCTAATTTGTTGTAAATGCATTCTTGAGTTCCATGCAGTAGCATATAATAAACGCAAAGAGACCACCTTGATGTAATGAATACAGACATACTGGTGAAGGTTCTTCTAAGTAGTTGTTGATACAAAAAAGAAACAGGGTAACATGACCAGGTATGGCTAATGTATCCGCTATGGCCTAGAGTAGGTGCTATTGAGTACACGAAAATGAAAATCCTCTAGGTTCTAACAGAAGATAGATAGGTATATTTGGTTCCATGCTAAGTATAGATCCTTCTAAGAGTTGTTAATGCATTCTTGAGGTCCAAGCAGTAGCTAATTCTTTCCACTATGCTTAGGTTAGGGCTATAGGATGTTGCTAATAAGAAAAAGATACTCCCCTAAAGAATTGTAAATCCAGATTTGGGGTTCCATGCAGTAGCATAATAAAGGAAATGTGACACTACCTCACTGGAGGATTTGGTACCCGCACTAATAAATTCTAAGTAGTTCGTAAATGAAATTCCTAGCAGGTGGGAGAAAAGTCGACTGCTGCTGGAATTTCAGTCATCCACTCTGTGAACATTATTAATAATGTTGCCGTGGATTGGCCTAAGTAAAGTAATCCTCTTGGTACAGGTGGTAGGCAATGTTGGGGTGCAATGCAAAGTGGTGCATGAAGTAAGTAGATCCTCCTATGGCTAAGGATGTTGTCAATGCATTCTTCCTTCCATGCAGTAGCAAATTGTAATCCTTGAAAATCCTTGTTAATCCAAAATTGTAGATTCCAAGCAGTAGCTATTGTTGTCCAGTCTTCTTCTCCCTCAGTTGTGGTTATCCAGATTTGTGTTGTTCCATGCAGTAGCATCTTGTAAGTCCTCTTTTCTTCCTTCCTCTTCTTCTTAGTTTAGGGCCGAGCGGATGATGTGTAAAAAGAACGCTCCTAGTAAAGAAAATCCTTGGTAATCCTTGTGAATGCATAAATGATATCCATGCGTAGCATATGTCAGAATTGTCAGAAAAATTTCCGATGGAAATTTTTCTGCCTGGCGCTGCGCGCAGCAGGCTTATTTTTGGAAAAATAAGAGTAAACCTACTCCTCGCTTCGCTCGTCACGGGCTCTGTGACGCGCAAGCGGCAGCAGCTTCGCTGGCCGCCTGGCGGGGCGCCCGCGCCCCCAAGGGTACTCCGGACCGCTGCGCGGTGGTTAGGCCGGGGGGCGGGTTGGTACAACCGAACGTAGTGAGGATAGGAACGTGGTGACACGAACGAAGTGAGGGAAATTTCCCTCAGGAAATTTCCCTCAGGAAATTTCGGCCTCCGGCGGGTCTTCCAGACGGCTTCTTTAGGAAAGAAGCAAACCCATCTCGGTCGCTGCGCTCCCTCGCCGGGCTCTGTGACGCGCAGGGTGCTGCCTGACTGCGTCAGGGCGCCCTGGCGGGCCGCCCGCGGCCCCAATAGTGCCGCTACTGCGTTAGCAGGTGCGAAGCACCCGGCAATGGCCGGGTGCGGGCGTTTGCGCTCGCGCAATGGCTGCGCAAGCACATCGCGCTGGCGCGATTAGCGCTGCGGCAAGCAGCCGCAGCTATGGCTGCAGGCGAGCGTCAGCGAGTGTAACGAGCGGCCTATGGCCGCGTGCGAGGGGCACCCTGCAGGTGCGGTTAGCCGCGTAGCGGAGCGAGCATTGTGAGCTGCTCGCAATGGCCGTGCGGGGGGCGCCACGGCGGTCCTCGTGCCGGACGGGCACTCTCAGTGACACGCATTCGGTGGCAGCTGCGCTGGCCGAATGGTGGGGCGAGGCCCCACCACCCCGAGTAGTACCGGGGTCGGCCCGGGTATGGCCGTGCACTGTGCTCCCCCATGGTCGCACGTTGGTTGAGCTTCGCTCAACGGTGAGCGTTGCTCACCGTACGAAGTCTGCTTCGCAGGCTTCTACCAACTACGATGGTGGGGGGGGGTGGGGTAGTGGCTTCGCCAGCTCGCAAGCTCGCGCCTGCCCGCGCAAGCGCGTGCATGGGTTAACCGCCCGCAGGGCCCTCCCGTAAGGGATTTCCCAATAATCACATGCGGGTGGCATTATGCGGCTACCGGGCTCTGTAGGTGCGCACAAGACTCCGTGGGCATAATGCGTAGGGAGACGACCCAGGGCTGGGTGCAGGACGTCAGAGGGGTATCATGCAGGGGTGACGTCTAACGTGGCCATAGGAACACGTGTGCACGGCCATATACAGCCATTGGAAGCAGAAAGTGGCAAATTGGGGGTTTTGCGGATATGCACTCCTGCAGCCATTGAGATTGGAAGATGGGGGATTGGCAGAAAAAGCAGGATCCCATGTATGTGCATGGCCATAGGTTAGACGTTTTGGGCTAGGGACACTAGAGGTACATGCTCGTGCACAGCCATAGGCGGCCATTGGAGAGCAGGAATTGGCAGGAAAGATGTTAGTCCTTGTGCACATACCCGTCCACAGCCATAGGTTAGACGTTTTGGGCTAGGGGTGTTAGGTGCGCACGGCCATACACAACCATAGGTGGCCATTGTCAGAGGTGAATGTGCGTCCACAGCCATTGGAGAGAGGATTTGGCAAGAAAGATGATAGTCCTTGTGCGCATATCCGTCCACAGCCATAGGCGGCCATTGTCAGAGGCGCATATCCGTCCACAGCCATTTGAGACAGTGTTTTGAAGGTTTCCACATGGATTTCAGTACAAAGTCTCTGCTTGGATAGGAGAGTAGGAACCACTCAGTTTTTGGTGACAGGGGTAGTATTTCAGGGGTTTGTTGGGGTACTGCTACTGCTACTGTTTGTTCAGGAGTACATGAGTATGCTTTCACTCAGAGGTAATCCTTCATTTTAGTTCTAGAGTAGTCATCTCCTTGCAAGGGTAGTAGACAGGGAATGTTTTTACTCATAGATGTGCTGCTCACTGTAGGCCTATTGGTATGACTATGTGCTCCTGTGTTCCGCTTGGCATACGAGCATAAAGTTAAAGGTTCACTTGCACCTAGTGGCATACCATCGCTGAAACTTCCTTGTACTTATAGGGATACATTGAATACTGCTGATGCTGCTACTATGTTGTATCCTCCAGGACAGTTATGTCAGATCAGGTGTATGGAATGGATGCACGAGCATGTTGTGTTCTGCTTGGAATACTAACATAAAGTTAAAGTTTCCGGCTATATAACTACTGCTTGAGTTGTTAAAGCTACCGTACTGGAATGTTAGTCTCCCATAGTATCCACTCCTGCTGATATGCTATATGGCGACCCATGAGCTCATTGGATGACGTTCTGAGTCTACAAGTGATTCATTAAGGTTCAGACCATATGCAAAAAGCCATTGTAGATACTCTTGAGGGTAAGGAGTTGGGAATCACTTTGGGTTTAGTAACAGGAGTATGTTTGAGCACTGCTGCTACGGCTGTTGGGTAAGGAGTACATGAGTGTGCTTTCACTCAGAGGTAATCTTTTTGTTTAAGCTCTAGAGTAGTCATCCACTTGCAATGGTTGTAGACAAGGGATGTTTTTACTAATAGATGTACTGCTCACTAAAGGCCTATTGGTATGGTTGTGCATATGGTACAGGTGATTGTCTATTATGGTGGTAGTAGTTAGCATAGTCTCCCCCATTAGTTCGTCCTATCTATTATGTTATGGCCTTCAATTTAGCGCATATGGGTGCTGCATTATGGTTGTTGCATGAGTAGACAGGGTGTACTGCTCACATTAGGCCTATTGATTGATGGATGTGCTATAGTAACTGTATCGGGAACACGAGTACTCCAAACCATCCTATGTACAGTCTTGTTGATTGATATGCTGCTCACTAAAGCCTATTGTTGGGTGTACAGTACTCATGGTGGTCTACAGATGATGAATACAGATAGGAAGGGAATCCCAGACAGAATTGTGGCCATTATGATAACGATTGCATAAGGATTGAAAACTGCTAGTGTGACTCCTGCTGAAATGATCCTAGTGCAATCCTTATCGAAACAGTCATGAATTGGTCTGCCAGATGATGCCAAAGTATGTCCATAAGAAAGCTGTCCAGTTAATATTGTCTCCATGCAGTAGCATATAGAAGTAAAAGCCCACCTGATGATGATGAATACAGATAGGAAGTTGAAGGTACTCCTAAGTAGATGATATGCTGCTCACTAAAGCCTATTGTTGGGTGTACAGTACTCATGGTGGTCTACAGATGATGGAAGTTGCATACAGGAAGGGAATCCCAGACAGAATTGTGACCATTATGATAACGATTGCATAAGGATTGAAAACTGCTAGTGTGACTCCTGCTGAAATGATCCTAGTGCAATCCTTATCAAAACAGTCATGAATTGGTCTGCCAGATGATGCCAAAGTATGTCCATAAGAAGGCTGTCAGTTAATATTGTCTCCATGCAGTAGCATAAAGTAAGTAAAAGCACACCTGATGATGATGAATACAGATAGGAAGTTGAAGGTACTCCTAAGGTATATGATATGCTGCTGTACTACTAGAAAGCCCTATTGTTGGGGTGTACAGTACTCATGGTGTGGTCTACAGATGAATGTGGATGTGGTGCGATACTAGGGAAGGGTAATCCCGACAGATAGTGACGCATTTGACCTAACATTTGCCTAAGAGATTGAAAACTGCTATGTGACTCCTGCTGACTGATCCTAGTGCAATCCTTATCGAAACAGTCATGATATTGGTCTTCCAGTGATGCCAAAGATGATGGTCATTGAAGAAGGCTGTCCAGTTAATATTGTCTCCATGCAGTAGCATAAAGTAGTAAAAGCACACCTGATGATGATGAATACAGATAGGAAGTTGAAGGTACTCCTAAGTAGATGATATGCTGCTCACTAAAGCCTATTGTTGGGTGTACAGTACTCATGGTGGTCTACAGATGATGGATGTTGCATACAGGAAAGGAATCCCAGACAGAATAGTGACCATTATGATAACGATTGCATAAGGATTGAAAACTGCTAGTGTGACTCCTGCTGAAATGATCCTAGTGCAATCCTTATCGAAACAGTCATGAATTGGTCTGCCAGATGATGCCAAAGTATGTCCATAAGAAGGCTGTCCAGTTAATATTGTCTCCATGCAGTAGCATATAAGTAAAGACCACCTGAGGATGATGAATACAGATAGGAAGTTGAAGGTACTCCTAAGTAGATGATATGCTGCT
>CAUYUJ010010515.1:0-28057 GCA_963575745.1 Prorocentrum cordatum
TCCTCTCCTCTCCACTCCACTCCTCTCCTCCTCCTCCTCCTCCTCCTCCTCCTCCTCCTCCTCCTCCTCCTCCCCCTCCTCCCTCTTCACGACGCGGGGGTCAGCCGCATCCACGGCCGCGGGAGCCGTGCCCAGGTTTCTTCAGTCGTGGCAGGTCCGGCTCCTTCTGCACCCCAGGGGCTGGGTGTGCTCGGCCGACGCTGTGCGCCTCCGGGGCTCTGTGAGAGAGGAAGAGACAGGGTTACTATGTGTGGGGAAGCCCTGATCGTTCAGCGTCGTCTGACGGACCCCCATCCCCACGGGGCCATCGTGCCCCAGGCCCATCTACGGGGCCCAAAAATATACACCACCACCACCCCCGCGTCCCCCATCCCCTCTCAGGAATGAGGAGGGGAAGAGGAGGGCGGAGTCGGGAGGGGAATGGAGGTGGTTGTGGTGTAACTTCTTGGGGCCCGCACCATCAGCCCACCCTTAGGTGGAGGCAGGTCCCGCGAAGCCAGAAGCTGGGAGTATTCCCACCAAGGCGAGCAGGTCGGCCAGTGGGGCAGAATGCACGGCGAGATGGGGATCGGTGAAGCGATGCTCAACTATCGCTTCGTATCGTGCGAATATCACATCTGTAACGATCATTGTTGGACTGCTCGCTCTTCGTTGTTCAGGTGTCATTCAACATACCTACCCCATACCCTCATACCCGCCCTCTTCGTCTCCGAGGTCGGACCCGTTTGGGGGTTATATCCTCCTCGTTGGCCAAGTGTAGTTGGCACGGCTCTTAAAGCAGCAGGAGGAGGAGGGAGCACGAGAATGGAGATAGCTAGACAGGAGGATACGAGAAGGGAAGGGCCAATAATAAAGAGGAGGATTGAGTTCGAAGATGACATAGCGGGAGACGCAGGAGAGAAGAGTCTCGGGTTGATGGTAATGGGGTGACTTCATTGGGGGATGAAGAAAAGGGCCCCTTTAGGGTCCTCTTCATCCCCCAAATTGGGTCACCCCCCATTAACACACGCCCGAAAGACATAGCGGGAGACGCAGGAGGGAGGAGACAGAATTTTGGCAAGCGAGCTTTGACGGGCAGGCCCGCCCTAACGGGCTCTGTGGGAGAATAGGAGTCAGGGTTACTATGTGTGGGGAAGCCCTGATTGTTCAGCGTCGTCTGACCGACCCCCATCCCCACGGGGCCATCGTGCCCCAGGCCCATCTACGGGGCCCAAACATGTACACCACCACCACCACCTTCCCCGCCCCCCTTCCCCCCTCAGGAATGAGGAGGGGAAGAGGAGGGCGGAGTCGGGAGGGGGAATGGAGGTGGTGGTGCTGTAATTTCCTGGGGCCCGCACCATCAGCCCACCCTTAGGTGGAGGCAGGTCCCGCGAAGCCAGAAGCTGGGAGTATTCCCTCCAAGGCGAGCAGGTCGGCCAGTGGGGCAGAATGCACGGCGAGATGGGGATCGGTGAAGCGATGCTCAACTATCGCTTCGTATCGTGCGAATCTCACATCTGTAACGATTATTGTAGGACTGCTCGCTCTTCGATGTTCAGGTATCATACAACATACCTACCCCATACCCTCATACCCGCCCTCTTCGTCTCCGAGGTCGGACCCGTTTGGGGGTTATATCCTCTTCGTTGGCCAAGTGTAGTTGGCACGGCTCTTAAAGCAGCAGGAGGAGGAGGGAGCACGAGAATGGAGATAGCGAGACAGGAGGACACGAGAAGGGAGGGGGCAATAATAAAAGAGGAGGATTGAGTAAGAAGAAGACATAGCGGGAGACGCAGGAGAGAAGAGTCTCGGGTTGATGGTAATGGGGTGACTTCATTGGGGGATGAAGAAAAGGGCCCCTTTAGGGTCCTCTTCTTCATCCCCCAAATTGGGTCACCCCCTAGCACACGCCCGAAAGAGATAGCGGGAGACGTAGGAGGGAGGAGGCAGAATGTTGGCAATCGAGCCTTGACGGGCAGGCCCGCCCTAACGGGCGGGTTCCGGCGGGGCATCAAAGCAGGCGGTCGGGCTTCCAATCACGCGAACAGCCAGACCTTGATGGACAAGTCCAACCCTCATCGGACGGGCCTAGAATCGAATAAATCGGTTCCAGTGCGTCTCAGAACGCTCTCAGAAGGCCGCGGCGCCCGAGACACTCCAAACCCGCCGATTCTCAGAGATTTCCGATTAATATCGGTCCGATGTTGTCTCGATTCTACCTTCGTCTTACATCAAAGTGGGCGGTCGGGCTTCCAATCACGCGAACGGCCAGACCCTGACGGATAGGTCGAACCCTCACGGGCGGGCCGGGCGGGGCGGACCCTATCAGGGGCAACGATGGGAGGAATAGGCATAGGAGGGGATGCATCGACTGCTAATTGCCCATTGATCGCCGATAGGGGCCCGATAGCCCCACCCCGCCCAGGGGCGTGGGGATTCGCTATCGGGGGTGTATCGCCGATCCATCGGCGACGTATCGCCGATTGCAGGTCGATGTTTCCCCCCCACATGCTTAAGTCGGGCCTGTCTCTTTACAGGGGGAATATTCAAAAATAGTCAAAAAAAAAGTCTGGGGACGCTTTTTGAGCATGTTTGGGCATCTTTTGAGTGTGTTTGGTGTATTTCTTATTTTTCGGCCAAAGCCCCCCCCCCTGTAGGAGGACAGGCCCGACCTGACCACATGCTAGTCCCCCCCGTCGTTGCGCCTCACCCTAACGGGCGTGTCGGGAGGAGGAGGAGGAGGAGGAGGAGGAGGAGGAGGAGGAGGATCGGGTGGGACACTGAAGCGGGCGGCCGGGCTTCCCAGCAGGCGAACCGGCGGACCTCAATGGGACGGTCGGGGGCGGGGCGGGCGGACCCCCCAACGGGCGGGTCGGGCGGGTGGGGCCCCGGCGGACGGGTCGGGCTGGAGCGGCGGCTTCTCGGAGGTGTTCCGCCTCCGGGGCCCTCGTCGGGCCCCGGGGCCGTCGACAGAACGACTCGGGACTGGGGAACCCCCAAACCGGGTGGTGAGATACCAGGTGGCGACCTGGAATCCCCCAAAAGGTCACCGCTGGGTTTGGGGACACGGGGTCACCACCGGGTTCTGTGACTCCTGGACCCACCAGTGTTCGGGACATCTTCGGAAAACCGCACGAGTCCCCAAACCGGGTGGTGACACCAAATCGCCCGAGACTCACCGCCAGGTGTTGTCACCACCACGTTTGGGGATTACCAAGGGACGCAGAAACCGCCCTGGGGAAGCGGTCCAAACCCACGGGGACTCACGCATCGACAGAATTGGAGTGGCCAGATGTCCGGGTTGGAGCGACTTTCGAGCACTGTGAAACAGTCTCAGGCGAGAGGGTCACTCCTGGACGTCGAGAGCGCAGCGCTTGAGTAACTTGCCAGGAAGGCCTAGATGAGAGCGCGATTCCTGAGTCAATTGTGAGAAAGTCTCGAGCAAGAGCGCAATCGTGCATCAATTCCAAGGAAGTATCAGGCGGGACCCGTTGTTGTGGTTGTCGGGCGGCCAACAGCACAGCTTTCCACCGATAAAAAACAAGATGCTTTGGGGAGGGGCATTTCGATCGAAAAGACACCATGCGCGCGAGACCTGGGGGTCAGCAATAGTTTTTCTTCGTATATTCGAGGTCAATAGCAGCAGCAACAACAACACTACATCCACACGCGCACACCAACCGCTGCAGGCGCGGTGGCAGACATGCCAGCATTCAGTATTCGACATCACCGAGATGGAGTTCTATTCGAGCGATGGACTGCTGAGTGCGGAGGTTGTCGGATGTTCGCAGGAAACTCCATTGAGGGCCAAGAGCTCCAGCCAGACTAACATCTTTGACACGGGAACGAGCTCGGACGACTGCCGGTCTCGAATCTGCACCAACATCCTCGACCGCGGCACAAGCTGCGGAGACGCCGGCAACCCTTCTTACCAGACTGGGTTTCAAGGAGCAGCGATGGTCACGTTTGCCCCTGGCACATGGTTCCTCGTGAGAGCAAGTGGGGCGGTGGTCCTCAATCAGGTCAAGGCATACGGAAACTGGGGGGGCCGGTGGCCTGGTGACATGAGCGTCGAGCTATGCACGTCGGCGTCCGGAAGTTCCTGCAGCGCGATAGCCAGCTGGAATTGCGGCGCCCCGACGAGCAACGCGGTCCCCTGCGATTCTGGAGTGTTCACGTATGCGACGACGACGACGCCCGCGTCGGCGGGTGCAGGCTCCGGAGCTTCTGCGGTGGGCGACCCCCACCTGCAGAACATCTATGGCCAGCGGTTCGACCTGATGAAGGCGGGCAGGCACGTTCTGATAAACATTCCTCGTGGAGAAGGTTCAGAACGCGCCCTACTTCGCGTGCAGGTCGATGCGCGCCGATTGGGTGGGCGCTGCGCGGATATGTACATCCAAGAACTGAACGTGACAGGGTCCTGGGCGGAGGTGAAACGAGCCGGTGGATATCATTACAGCGTTTCGCAACGTGTTGTCGAGTCTCCAGAATGGGTTGCGTTCGGTAAGGTTGATCTGAAAGTAGTTCTTGGAATTTCGGACAATGGCTTCCGCTATCTAAACGTTCATGTGAAGCACTTAGGCCGAGCAGGCTTTGCTGTGGGGGGTCTACTGGGTGAAGACGACCACTCCGACGTGGCGATTCCTCCGGAGTCATGTGCCAAGCGCTTGACTTTAGTGGACATCTCGGAGGGAGCCCGCAAGGCTTCTTCAGCATTTTCGGTCGCAGTCGCAACTCTCGCGTGACCATGCCTGGGGTTTGAGGCTCCGCGAGGCACGGGAGGAGGATAACAAAGACAACGAAAAGGAGAGGTTACGCAATGCTTATGTGTATTTATGTGTCTTGATATATATATATATATATATATATATATATATATATATGTGACTATACGTGCATATATATATACATATATTAAACATGCATGCATGCATGCATGCATACATACATACATACACGCATACATACACGCAGACTGACAGAGAGACAAACAGACAGACAGACAGACAGACAGACAGGCACATACATACATGCATACATACATAGCGCGGCGCTGTGCTGAGAGCCGCATTCAGAAGACTACCTGGGCTCCATCCTTGAAGTTGTTGCAACAACAGGTTCTGGATCCTGATTGGCGAAACGCCCAGCCCGGCCTGCGGGCACCTCCCATGGTGTGGCAGAGAGGGGAGGAGAAGGAGGAGAATAAGGAGGAGGAGGAGGAGGAGGAGGAGAAGGAGGAGAATAAGGAGGAAGAGGAGGAGGAGAAAAGGAGGAGGAGGAGGAGGAGGAGGAGGAGCGGGGAGGAGGAGGAGCTGGGGAGGGGAGGGGGAGGAGGAGGAGGAGGAGGAAGGCCGCCAGTAGAGCAGCAGGGCGCTCCAGCGCTCTCCTCTCTCACTGGGCCGAGCCACGCCACTGCTATGGACGAGGATGCCCTGCTCTGTGCACTGTCAATCAGCAGGCGGAAACTGCGTCTGGCGGCCGACGTGCTCGACACCAACTGCCAGCCGCGATCGCACTGTGCTGCTGGGGCCCGCCGGTGCCGCCGCTGGCCCCACGGATGCACCATCGGGCGGACCGCCTGGTGGCCGAGGTGCCCCGCGGACGCCTGGACCACCTCGGCGAGCTGCTCGTGCGCGTCGTGCCCCTCCAACCCGCCGTGCTCTGTGCACTGTTTCCGTCCCCGATCCCTCCAAAATGGCCCTGCGGTTGTGTCGGATATTCGGCTCTGCGCTCGGCATTCGGTTTCGCTCCAGGGCGTTTTTTGGGGCCATCCCGTGCCCTGGGAAAGCCCCCCGGGAGGCCAGAGATGACCGACGCAAATGTGTCCTCCTTGGCGTTGGAGGCACTTGGGCCTCCCCGGACGGGCCTGCAGTCGCGTCACATCCATTCCAGAGCGTTCGGGAAGGCTCTGAGACGGCCGCGGCGCCCGAGACATCTTCCGGGGCAGGCAGGCAAGCTGACAAGCATATATATATATATATATATATTACTATTACAATGTTTGTTGTTCTTGTTATTTATATTATTATTATTACTAATACTTTTATTATTATTATTATTATTATTATTATTATTATTATTATTCGTATTATGATTATTCGTATTATTATTATTATTATTGTTATTAGTGTTGTTGTTATTATTATTATCATTATTATTAGTATGTTTAGTATTTTTATTATTATTATTAATAATATTATTATTATTGATAACGTATATATATATATATATATATATATATACATACCGCCGGATATCAGAAGTTATCGAGTTATCCTCACCCGGATGTATCCTCGTCCTGGTTTTGTCTTATCCTTGGCGTTAGAGGCGGGCAGGATTTGTGCCCAGATCCACGGCGTCTTGGGCTCTCTGGGAGGGGGCGCCACGAGGCCGAGGCGCAGTGGATACGAACGCAGATCTAGCCCCCAAAGGGGCCAGATCTTTTTACAGATCCACTGCGCCTCGGGCTTCTGGGAAGTGGAGCCCGAGACTCCAAGACGCAGCGTATGGATACGGTAGGTTAGTGTCGTGTCGACTTGCGGCGACCCCGCCAGCGGCGTTCAGCTTTGAACGCCGCGGGCGACCCAGACTCGTTCGATGTGGAACGGTTTGGACGTTCCGTAAACGGCCGATCGTTCAAGGTTGAACGATCCCCGCGGCGTCGGAAACCAACGCCAGGGTCGACACGACACGAACCCGCCGTACACATCCTACCCGCATTCGAGGCACTTGGTCCTCCCCGAGCCGATCGAGGCCTGCGTGCCGCGGCTCGGCTCTTGGCGGTTTGTCCCTCGGGGCCCCCGGCGGGCTTCGGGGGGCGGCCAGCGGCACGGAGGGAGCACGCTGTCGTAGGGCTGGGGAGGAGCGGGGCCCGAAAAGTCGGTCCCGGGAAGTGGTCGGGAGGTCAGAGGCCCGTGTCTCAAAAAATCGAGACGTTGGATGTCTGGGGGAGTCGGACGGGGCCAGTGCGAGGAGAAATCCGTTTCAGAGCGTTCCGGAAGGCTTTCAGAGCGTTCCGGAACGCTTTGAGAAGGCCGCGGCGCCCGAGACAATTTCGAGAGCCAGTGCATCTCAGAGATTCTCGATCTGCCTTCATCCGATTTGCATCTCGTCCTGGCTTCGTCTCAGGGAGAGGATCAGGGCTTGTTTCGATTCTGCTAATTCGATTCGATTTCGATGGCTTCCGATTCCGATTCGATGCGGCTTCGGATGCCGATCTGGATTCCGATTCCTCGATGGAGGCCTCATCGACGTGCCGGTTTCCGCCGATTCGACGTTTCCCGATTCCTGCCGACGTTCATCTCGATCGCCGACCCGGCTCGTCGATTCGGTTCTTGGCTCGCCGGGCGAGGATGGGGGGAGGTGCACAGTCCCCCTCTGTCGTCCTCCCTCGCTCCCCGCTCTCCCCTCCCTCCCCTTCCTCCTCTTCCTCCTCATCCTCATTATCATCATCCTTGTTCATGTCGTCGTCGCCCTCTTCCTCCTCCGTCCTCCGCATCCTTCCTCATCTCTCTCTCTCTCCTCTTTGTATATTGTCTCATCCGCCGCCTCCTCCTCCTCCTGCGCCGTTTTAGACGGCAAGCTCGGCAGTTCCACTCATGTGTACGCTTAGGCTGACCCCGAGTTTCGGGACTACGGCTGACTTACACTTCTGGTCCACGGGAGGCTCCTACGCTACTTTGATCACCAAGCGAGATATCAGCGGATGAGACAATGAACAGTGAGGAGAGAGAGAGAGAGATGATAAACGATGTGGATGATGGAGGAGGACGAAGTCGACGACGACGAGGATGATGGTCATGAGGAGGAGGAGGAGGAGGAGGAGGAGGAGGAGGAGGACGACGAGGAGGAGGAGGAGGACGACGAGGACGACGACGTCAGGAGTCAAGGATAGCGGCCTTCGCTGATCTTTCGCTCTAAGAGCTTTTCGGAAGTTTCTTGGACGCCTCTTGGAGCTATCTTGGAGCTATCTTGGAGCCTTCTTGGGGCAACTGTGAAAGCCTCCGCAGCTCTGTTGGGGCCCTCTTGTGGGCCTTGGGAGCTTTCTTGGGGCCTCTCTGGAGGCCTAATTAAGAAGGGGGATCCCAATTGAAATCGCCCTCTCGAAGCCCAAGGCGTGTTTGTTCGGGCCCTCTTGGGGCCGTCTTGGAGCCGTCCTGGGCCCATCTTGGGGCTCTCTTGGGCCATCTTCGAGCCATCGTGAGGACTCGGGAATCCGTATTCACTTGCAGCCGTCTAGGGGCGGTCTCTTGGAGACATGTTGGCGGACCCCGTTGCGCCATCTCGTGGCCACCTTGGGCTATCCGAGGCCACCTTGAAGCCATCTTGGCCCAAACGCCATCAAAGGATACCCCCCAAGAACATGTAAAGATGCTAATGCGTTCATACGACTTTGTTTTTGAACGAAGGGGGTGTCCTTTCCTGGGGGTGCTCCCCGTGGGCCCGGAAAGTCTCCTCTTGGGGCCCTCTCGTGGCGTTCTTGGGGGCGTTTCGGAGCCCGCATGAGCTCCCCATAGCCCTTCTAGGGGGCTCTCTTGGGTCATCTTCGAGCCATCTTGAGGCGTCAAAGCCCATCGGAAGCGAGAGAGCGAGAAGCCGCACATCGTGTGTCTCCCTTTGGCTGTGGACGGATCTGAGAGGCCCTGCGGCTGGTTCTGCCGACCCCGAAGGGAGATCAGGCGGCCCCAGCAAGGCCGCAAGAGAGGTCGAGGGGTGCACGGATGCAGGCCGACGATTATCTCAGAAAGGGTTTGAAGAGCATGCCTACGGTAGGTTCGTGTCGTGTCGACCAGCGGCGACCCCGCCAGCGGCGTTCAACTTTGAACGCCGGCGGCGGCCCAGAATCGATCGATGTTGAACGATTGGACGTTGCGGAAACGGCCGATCGTTCAAGGTTGAACGATCCCCGCGGTGTCAGAAACCAACGCTGGGGTCGGCACGACACGAACCTGCCGTAGATTGGCGCAGAGACAGAGCAACGTGCAGTGGGGGCGCGCATCAAGAAACCGTATGCTTTTCGTCAGGGTATCCTCGGTTTCTTTGCTCCTCGCGCTGCGCGGCGACTTCCCGCGGCCGCTGAAGGAGCTGCCACGTTCAGGGTGCTCTGGGTTTCCCCTCAGGTGCGCCTCGCGCACGGGTTCTCAGGGTTGGGTTTCTTGCGAGGGTTTCTTGCGGCCGCGCCCGCACTGTACCACCTCTGTCCAGTGGCCGTCGGCCCATTCTGCCACTGTGCCCAGGTGGTGGACCAGAGGCTTCTCAGATGTGGTGGTCCCCAAACGTGGTGGTGACTAAGTGCGCCCGGCGGTGAGTCTCGTGCGATCTGGTGTCGCCACTTGGCTTGGGGGCTCGTGTGGTTTTTCGAGGATGTCCCGAACGCTGGTGGGTCAAGGAGTCACAAAACCCGACGGTGACCCCATGTTACAAAATCCGGCGGTGACTTTTTGGGGGATTCCAGGTCACCACCTGATACATCACCATTTGGTTTGGGGGTTCCCCATAAATTCATGTGAAGGCCTCTTGGGGTTATTACGGCCCCTCTTGGGAGCCTCTTCGGGGCATTCGTGGGCCTGCTTGCGGTCGCGGGGGTCCATTTCGGGGTGGAGCGATTTCGGGGATTTCTTTGGCCGTCTTGGAGCGCTGGGAGACCGAATAGGCGAGAGCGCTGGAATCATCGTGGGGGTCCTACTGGGGCCCTCTTGGGACGTCGTGTAAGCATCCTGGGGCCATCTTGGGCATCTTAGGCCTGGGTTGCCGAGAGAAGGCGAAGCTAGCCCGAACATTAATTACCCCCAAAGGCGAGTGTGAAAAAGCTTCTCCGAGCGGGGAGGTGCTCCCGCGCGGGACACACACACCACCCTTTGGCACCCCCGGAGACCCCCCCCTGCGGGGAGGAAATCCAATGGAAGAGGTCCCCTGTTGACCCGACGCAAGCCCGGATGCATGCTCTCTGGCTGGCGTCCCAGAGGACGAGAGCCCAAGCCGGCTGCAAGGCGAGAGAGAGAAGGACGACCATGGCGACGACGGCGACGATTCGAGCCGAACGACCCCAGCGTCTCGGGGCGGCGGCTCTGGGGGGGCATCCTTGGGAGGCTCCGTGGCCACCTGGAGCCGTTCGGGACGGGTCTCGGGGTATTTTGCAGGTGTGCGTCGGGCGGGTGGTAATGGGGGGTGGCCTACAGGATCCGGCTTGAATACGGAGCACTTGCTTTTCAAAAAGGGCTCTGTCGTTCCTGTGGTTTGCATGCGTTCCCCTACTCTTTTGGCGGCGAGCCCCCCTGGTGTTCCTT
The DNA here is from genome assembly GCA_963575745.1 of Prorocentrum cordatum. Taxonomy (NCBI): domain Eukaryota; class Dinophyceae; order Prorocentrales; family Prorocentraceae; genus Prorocentrum; species Prorocentrum cordatum. The sequence goes on from CAUYUJ010010515.1 coordinate 10,272, forward strand.
CAGATTTGGGCCGCGCGGGTTCGTTTTGTCGATGAGGGCGGCTGGTCTAAGGAACGGGGCTCCAAGAGGGGCTCGGTTCCTTGCGCTTGCTCGACGTAGCGCGACGGCGGTCGCACACAAACCAGGCGCCTCTGTCGGGCCTTCCCGTTCCTTGCGGGGCGCACGTTTGAGTTTTCGCCTTTAGCTGCGTGCCAAGGTAGGGGCATTAAGGTCCAATTCCTCGCTGGAGCATCTCCCGTTCCTTAGGCCGCGCGGTTCGGAGCCCATTGGCTCGACATAATGCAACGGTGGTCGCGTTAAGGTCCAGTTCATCTCTCGGGCCCCCCAGTTCCTTTGCGGGGCGCGCATTGGAGCTTTCGCCCTTATCCGCGTGCCAGGGCAGGGGCATTCAGGTCCAGTTCCTCGCTTGAGCACCTCCCGTTCCTTCGGCCGCGCGGTTCGGAGTTCGTTAGCCCGAGGAGGAGGAGGAGAACGAGGAGGAGAAAGAGGAGGAGGAGGAGGAGGAGGAGGAGGAGGAGGAGGAGGAGGAGGAGGAGGAGGAGGGGGAGGGGGAGCAGGAGCAGCAGGAGCAGGAGCAGAAGCAAGAAGCAGAGAAAAGGAAAAGGAGAAAAAGGAGAAAAAAGGAGAAAAGGAGGAAAAGGAGGAAAAGGAGAAAAGGAAAAGGAGGAAAAGGAGGAAAGAGAGGAGGAGGAGAGGAGGAGGAGGAGGAGGAAGGAGGAGGAGGAGGAGGAGGAAGGAAGGAGGAAGGAAAAGGAAAGGAGGGAGGAGGAGAAAGAAGATGAGGAGGAGAAAGGAGGAGGAGCAGGAGGAGGAAGATGAGGAGGAGGAGGAGGAGTAGGAGGAGGTCGAGGATGAGAGTAATGATGATGACGATGGTGATCATGATGATGGCGATGGTGATCCTGACGATGGCGATAAAGATGAGGATGAGAATGACGATGTCGACGAGTTTGTTGATGCTAACAATGATGATGATGGCTTCCAGAATGCGAGTGAAACACGTTGTTCCTCTCATGGCTGTCGGGGTGACACATGTCACTCACGTGTTTCTTCACACTGTATGACCCCATTGGCACCCAGCATACATACCTGTGAAACAATTGATTTTGTTCACGGTTTCGGGGGTGACACGTGTCACCCGCGTGATATTTCACATTGTATGACCCAATTTGGGCGTCCAGAATACGAGTGGAAAGTTGGTTTTGCTCACGCGGTTTTCGGGGTGACACGTGTCACCCGTGTGTTGTTTCAATTTGTGTGGCCCCATGTTGGCTCCAAGGATACGAAAAGGAATAATTGTTGTTTTTCATACACGGTGTTCGGGGTGACACGTGTCACCCGTGTGTTGATTCACATTGTATGGCCCCATGTTGTCGCCCAGAGGACGAATGGAACAATGGGTGATTATCACACGGTGTTCGGGGTGACACGTGTCACTCATATGATGCTTCACACTGTATGACCCCATGCTGGCGTCCAGAATACGAAGAAAATCGAGTTTTTCCCACACGGTTTTCGGGGTGACACGTGTCCTCCGTGTGTTGTGTTGCATTGTGTAGCCCCGTGCTGGCGTCCAGAATCCGAGTCACACATTTTTTGCTCACGCTGTTTTCGGGGTGACACCTGTCACCCACGTGTTTCTTCACACTGTATGACCCCATGCCGGCATTGTATGGCCCCATGCGTGCGTCCAGAGTACGAGTGAAATACACTGTTTTCTCACACGGTTTCCGGGGTGACCCGTGTCACCCGCGTGATGCTTCCTTTATTTTCTATGACCCCATGTTGGCACACAGAGTACGGGTGAACAATTGGTTTTGCTCACGCGGTTTTCGGGGTGACACGTGTCACCCGTGTGTTGTTTCACAGTTTTCGGGGTGACACGTGTCACCCGTGTGTTGTTTCACATTGTATGGCCTCATGTTGTCGCCCATGATAGAAGTGAAACAATGGGTGATTCTCAGACGGTTTTCGGAGTGACACGTGTCACTCGTGTGATGCTTCAGATTTTATGGCACCATGTTGGCGTCCACAATGCGAATGAAAGACATGCTTTTTCTTAACACGGTTTTCGGGGTGGTACGTGTCATCCGTGTTTGTATGACCCCATGTTGGCGTCCAGAATACGAGTGAAACATTTGGTTTTCTCACGCTGTTTTCGGGGTGACACGTGTCACCCACGTTTCTCTTCACATTGTATGACCCCATGTTGGCGCCCAGAATACGAGTGAAACATAAGGTTTTGCTCGCACGGTTTTCGGGGTGAAACGTGTCACCCGTGTGTTGTTTCACACTGTATGGCCCCATGTTGGCGTCAAGAATACGAAAGAATCAATGGTTGATTCTAACACGGTTTTCGGGGTGGCACGTGTCACCCGCGTGTTTCTTCACACTGTATGACCCCATGTCGGCGATCAGAATACGAGTGGAACAATTAGTTTTTTTCTCACACGGTTTTCGGGGTGACACGTGTCACGCGTGTGTTGTTTCGCATTGAATGGCCCCATGTTGGCGCCCAGAATACGAGTGACACATGTTTGCTCACACGGTTTTCGGGGTGACACGTGTCACCCGCGTGTTTCTTCGCATTGTATGGCTCTTTGTTGGCGCCCAGAATGCGAATCAAAAAAATGATGTTGCTCAAACGGTGTTTGGGATGGCACGTGCACCCGTGTGTGATTTCACATCGTATGGCCCCATGTTGGCGTCAAGAGTACGAGTGGAACAATCGGTTGTTCTCACACGGTTTTCGGGGTGACACGTGTCACCCGTGTGTTGTTTCACATTGTGTGGCCTCATGTTGGCGCCCAGGTTACGAATGAAACAATGGGTATTCATCACACAGTATTCGGATTGACACGTGTCACCTGCGTGATGCTTCACATTGTATGACCCCATGTTGGCGTCCAGGATACGAGTGAAATTTCTCTTTCTCACACGGTTTTCGGGCTGACACGTGTCACCCGCGTGTTTCTTCACATTGTATGGCCCCATGTCGGCGCCCAGAATACGAGTGACAGATTTGGTTTTGTTCACGCGGTCTTCGGACAGACACGTGCCACCCGTGTGTTGTTGCACATTGTATGGCCCCATGGTGAGGTCAAGAATGCGAGTGGAACAATTAGTTTTTTCTTACACGGTTTTCGGAGTGACACGTGTCACTTGTGTGTTGTTTCAAATTGTGTGGCCCCATGTTGGCGCCCAGAATAGACATGAAACTATGGGTGTTTCTCACACACAGACACACACGGTTTTCGGGGTGACACGTGTCACCCGTGTGATGCTCCACATTGTATGACCCCATGCGGGCGTCAAGAATACGAGTGGAAACATCTGTTTTTCTTGCACTGTCTTCGGGGTGACGCGTGTCACCCGTGTGTTGTTTCGCATTGTATGGCCCCATGCTGGCGTCAAGAATGCGAGTGGAGTGAAACAACGGGAGTCTTATTCGTAAACGGTGGGTTCCTAACCGCGAGCGGAGTACCAGACTAATGTACCAGACTAATGGACCAGACTAATGTAGACTAATGTACCAGATTAGCGGTACCAGACTAGCGGTGCCAGACTAATGTACCAGACTAGCGGCACCAGACTAGCGGTACCAGGCTAGCGGTGCCAAACTATTGTACCAGATTAGCGGTACCAGACTAGTGGTACCAGACTAGCGGTACCAGACGAATGTACCAGACTAGCGGTACCAGGTTAATGTACCAGATTAATGTACCAGACTAGCGGTACCAGACTACCGGTGCCAGAGTATCGGTACCAGACTAGCGGTAGCAAATTCGCAGTACCAGATTATTGTACCAGACTAGCGGTACCAGGCTTATGTACCAGACTAGCCGTACCAGACTAACGGTGCCAGATTAGCGGTACCAGACTAGCAGTACCAGGCTAGCGGTATCAGACTAGCGGTATCAGGTATCAGACTAACGTACCAGGCTAACGGTGCCAGATTGTCCCATTCTATCGGTACCAGACTAGCGGTACCAGATTAGCGGTGCCAGACTAATGTGCCAGCTTTTTGAACCAGACTAGCGGTGCCAGACTAGCGGTACCAGACTAGCAGTACCAGGCTAGCGGTACCAGATTATGGTATCTTTTGATGTGCCAGACTATTGTAACAGACTCATGTACCAGACTAATGTACCAGACTAGCTGTATTAGACTAACGTAACACACATTAGCGGTGCCAGGCTAATGTACCAGACTAGCGGTGCCAGACTAGCGGCGCCAGACTAGCGGTACCAGACTAATGTACCAGACTAGCGGTGCCAGACTAGTTAGCGGCACCAGATTAGCGGTGCCAGGTTAGGTACCAGACTAGCGGTGCCGGACTAGCGGTGCCAGACTAGCGGTGCCAGCCAAATGTGCCAGACTAGTGTGCCAGATTAGCGGTACCAGACTATCGGTACCAGACTAATGTACCACATTAGCGGTACCAGATTAACGTACCAGATTATCGGTGCCAGACTAATGTACCAGACCAGCAATACCAGACTAGCGGTACCAGATTAATGTACCAGACTAATTGGTCATATCAACGGTACCAGACTACCGGTACCAGACTAATGTACCAGATTAATGTACCAGACGGTGTCAGACCAGCGGCACCAGACTAGCGTCACCAGACTATCGGTACCAGACTAATGTACCAGACTAATGGTGCCAGACTGGCGCTACCAGACTAGCGGTACCAGACCAACGGTGCCAGATTAGGTGTACCAGAGTAGCGGTACCAGACTAATGTACCAGACGAACGTACCAGACGGTGCCAGGCCAGCGGTGCCAGACTAGCGGTGCCAGACTAGCGGCGCCAGACAAGCGGTGCCAGACTAGCGGCGCCAGGTTCGCGGTGCCAGACTATCGGTGCCAGACTACCGGTGCCCGACTAGCAGTGCCAGACTAGCGGTGCCAGACTAGCGGCACCAGACTAGCGGTGCCAGACTAGCTGTACCAGGCTAATGTACCAGACTCATGCACCAGACTAACGTGCCAGCCTAGCGGCAGCAGACTAAGTGTGCCAGACTAGCGGTACCACACTAATGTACCACACTTATGTACCAGACTGATGTATCAGACTAAGGTAACAGTTTAGCGGTGCGAGACTAATGTACCAGACAAGCGGTACCAGACTAGCGGTGCTGGACTAGCGGTGCCATATTAGCGGTACCAGGCTAATGTACCAGGCTAGCGGTACCGGACTAGCGGTACCAGATTAACGTATTGGATTAGCGGTACCAGACTAGCGGTACCAGACTAATGTACCAGACTAGCGGTACCAGACTAACCAGACTAATGTACCATATTCATGTACCAGACCAATGCACCAGACTAACATACCAGACTGGCGGCGCGTCTGGCACATTAGTCTGGTACCGCGCTTACGGTTAAGAACCACTCTCGGGTGAAACAATAGGAATTTCTCACGCGGTTTTCGGGGTGGCACGTATCACCCGCATGATGTTTCTTTGTGTATGACCCCATGTTGGCGCCCAGAATACGAGTGAAAGAATTAGTTTGCTCTCGCGGTTTTCGGGGTGACACGCGTCACCCGTGCGTTCTTTCTTCGCGCTGTGCGGCCCCATGTTGGCGTCTAGAATACGAGTGGAACAATTGGTTTGTCTCACGCGGTCTTCGGGGTGACACGTGTCACCCGCGTGTGGTTTCACATTGTGTGGCCCCATGTTGGCGCCCAGAATACGAGTGAAACAATTTGTGTTTCTCACGCGGTTTTGGGGGTAGCACGTGTAACCAGTGTGATGCTTCGCGCTGTGTGACTCCTATGTCGGCGTCTAGAATACGAGTGGAACGCTTGTTTTTTCTCGGTGCGGTCTTCGGGGTGTCGCGTGTCACCCGTGTGCCGTTTCGCATTGTATGGCCCCATGTTGGCGCCCAGAATGCGAATGGAACAATGGGTGATTCTCACGCGGTTTTCGGGGTGGCGCGCGTCGCCCGCGCGTTTCCCCATGTCGGCGCCCAGCGCGAGTCCTTTGCGTTTCTCGCGCGCTGCGAGCGGGGGCTCGCGCGAGGAACCGAACTGGAAAGTGGTCGCGTCAAGGCCCAGTCCCCCGCGCCAGCCCCTGGCGTTCCCTGCGCGGTGCGCGCTGGGACTCGCGTGCGCAACTGAATCGAAGAGTGGCCGCGTTCAGGCCCAGTCCCCCGCGCGAGCCCCTCGGCGTTCCACGCGCGGTGCGAGTTGGGGCCCACGTGCGTGAGCGAATCGGGAAGTGGTCAAGTTGAGACCCGGTCCCCCACGCGAGCCCCCGGCGTTCTTGGCGCGGTGCGAGTGGGGGCTCACGTGCGTGACCGAATCGGACAGCGGTCGCCTTCAGGCCCAGTCCCCCACGCGAGCCCCGGGCCATCTCTGCGCGGTGCGAGCGGGGGCTCGCGCGCGGAACCGAATCGGAAAAGTGGTCGCGTTCAGGCCCAGTTCCTAGCTCGAGCCCCTGGCATTCCTAACGCGTCGTTCGCAGACTGCGCTTCCGCGTGCGATGTTGGAGCGGCGGGGAACGGGGGGCGGGCGTTCCTGGATAGTTTGGCAGAAGGGGTGGGGGAGGGGCTCGGCCGTTCCTTCGGACTTCGTAGACTTCGAAAAAAAGGGGCTTCGCTCCATATTTATCGCTCCTTAGGTCAGGTGGGATCCTGTACATGGGGGGTGAAGTAGGTGGTAATGGGGGGTGGCCTGAAGGGCCCCTTTAGGGCCCTGTCTTTACCCCCCACTCCCACGCGCCCGAATGCTGAAAGTTATAGTCAACACGGAAAGCAAGGAGAGGCGTTTTTCGAAGGCTCCCTTTGCATCCGTTCCCTTCTTCCCATCCTTGGCCACTTTCGATGGCCGCGTTCCGCTGCGGCCTTCCAAGGACCATGCATTTTTTATCGTGCGTCCTCACTATACGCGTTGACTATATATATATATATATATATATATATTGAGAGAGATAGAGAGAGAAAGAGAAAGAGAGAGAGAGAGAGAGAGAGCGCGCATCCGTGGGCTATCCTGAGCCATCTTGGAGGCCCGTCTCGGAAACTGCCTAGCGCTGTCTTGGACGCTCCGATCGCTCGCGGCCCCTCCCGTCCAGCGGGAGGAGGGGCGCCCCCCGCCCCGAAGGGGAAGAAGAAAGGGGTCGGAAGAGGAAGCGCCCTACAGTAGGCTCGCGTCGTGTTGACCAGCGGCGACCCCACCGCCGGCGTTCAACGTGGAACGCCGCCGGCGACCCAGAGTCGGCCCATCGTTGAGCGAACTTAGATTTCGGAAACGGCTGGTCATTCACAGTTGAACGATCCTCGCGGGAAGCCAATGCCGAAGTCGACACAGCACGAGTTTGCCGTAAACCACCTCTGCCCAGTGGGCTGGTCGGATATCGCAGAGAAAGCATCGGGCAAGAGGAGGAAGGATTCTCAGAGAGGACGGAACATATGACGTGTGCGAGGACGAGGACGGGAGTACCTGGCAGGACGCTTCCCTGGGCAGCCCGAAGGTACCTGGAGGTGCGCTTCCTGGTGGCGCCTGAGGCTACTTGCGGGGACGCTTCCCTGAGCAGCCCGAAGGTACCTGCTAGGACGTTGCACAGGGCAGCTTGGATGCACCTGCAGCAGCGTTTCCTCGAGCAGCCCGAAGGTACAGGGAGGGCGCGGTCTGGTTTCGATCTGCTTGGGAACGCTGCTCAGGTGGACCGCCCGAGGGGCGCAGCAACAACAAAAACGACAGATGCGTGCTCGGCGGGTCCCAGGGCTGGCGAGGTTTTGCTTGATCGGCGCAGGACACCATTCGGGTGGACTCCCACATGAGCGCAGCGAAGGGGCAACCCCTGGAGAACCCAACCCTTGCGGGTCCAATCGACGTTGCGGTATCGGACACCCCCGTTGGTGCAGGCCTACCAAATGGGGTTGGAGTTGATGCGGTCGAAGGATCGTGCCTCGTCGCCGGTACAACGACGATGCGGCTCTATGCGGAACCCGACTTTCGCCACGCCGACGGCGCCATTGCATCGCCGGCATCGCCGGTGCATCGCCACATCGCCGACATCGGCGACGCGGCGCGATTTTCCGACCCCGTCTACTCCGACCCCATCTAAGAGGCCTCTAGTTGGGGCTCACTCGGCTGCAGACATCCTTTGGATTCTGAAGCCCGAGCGTTTTTTCCAGAAATCCGACCTGCATGGGGTGGGGTTCGCATGTGGTTGTGAAGAAAAATCGGAACGATGAGCAGAAGGAGGAGCAGGAGGAAGAGGAGGAGGAGGAGGCGGAACAGGAGGAGGAGGAGGAGGAGGAGGAGGAGGAGGAGGAGGAGGAGGAGGAAGGGGAGGGGGAGGAGGAAGAGGAGGAGGAGGATGAAAAGGAGGAGGAAGAAGAGGAGGAGGAGGAGGAGGAAGAGGAAAACCAGGAGGATGCTGCGCGCCTGGCAGCACCCGAGGGTGGGGCGGGACGCAATGTTTGGTCTGCGCAGGCACCGCGTTCCGCCATATCCCCCTCCCAAAAGCGCGCGGCAGCGGGGTTCAACGTCCACGGCGGGCGAGGCACCGTCTCGGGCCTGCGCCGCGCCGCGCCCCGCATCGCCCCCTCCCCGGGAGTTCGGGCCAGCGGCGGCAGACGCGCAGCTGGCAGGGTAGCGCCCGGGGAGTGCGAGACACAGCTTTTTGTTTGCGCAGGTTGTCGTTTTCTTATTCGTTGTTTCCCCGATCAGCGCGAGGCCTCGCACCCCCGTCCCCCCCCCATGGAGTAGATCTTGGCACCGCATTCCGCTGGATCCTGCCCAGGAGCTCGGGGAAGCGTCGGCGGCTGCCTGGTTGGCAGCACCGAGGGAAAGCGAGGCACCATTTCGGTATTGCGCAGCACCGCACTCCGCCAGACCCCCCTTGTCCCCCAGGAGCTCGAGGAAACCGGCGGCAGCTCGGCAGCTGGCAGCACCCAGGGAGGGCGAGGCACCACTCTTGGGTCTGCGCAGCACCGCACTCCGCCGGACCCCCTTTCGGGCAGGGGGTGACAGCTGCGCAGTTGACAGCGCCCAGGGAGGTTGGGGCACCAACTGGGTTTGCACAGCATCGATTCCAAAGGGCCCCTCTCTCCCAGGAGCTCGAAGAAAGCGGCACCAGCCTGGCAGCTGGCAGCACCCACGGGGAGCGCCCAGGGAGGTTGGGGCACCAACTGGGTCTGCACAGCATCGACTCCAGTGGGCCCCTCTTTCCCCTGGGAACTCGAGGAAAGCGGCACCAACTTGGCAGTTGGCAGCACCCACGGGGGAGGGCGAGGCACCATTCCTGGGTCTGCGCAGCACCGCGCTCCGCCGGACCCCCTTTCCCAGGAGCTCGGGCTGGTGGCGACAGCTGCGCAAGTGACAGCGCCCAGGGAGGTTGGGGACCAACTGGGTCTGCACAACATCGACTCCAGTGGGCCCTTTTCCAAAAACTTTGGAAAGTGGCGGTAGCATGGCAGCTGGCAGCACCCATGGGGGAGGGCGAGGCACCACTCTTGGGTCTGCGCAGCACCGCGATCCGCCAGACCCCCTGCCAAGAAACTCGGGCAGGTGGCAACAGCTGCGCAGTTGGCAGCGCCCAGGGAAGGCGGGGACCATGTTGGGTCTGCGCACCGCCGCACCCCGCCGGACCCCTTCGCAAGTGCTCGGGTAAGCGGCGGCAGCTGCGCAGTGAGGGTTGGGCAGCGAACTCCGCTGGACCCTCTTTCTGAGGAGCGCGAGAAAACGGCGACAGCTGTGCAGTTGGCAGACCTCGCGGAGAGACGGAACGACGGGTCATGGAGGAACGAGAGCGCAAGGTGCTCCATTTTAAACGGGTAACTGACAGAGGAATATCGGGAAAGGAAGAGGGATGGAGAGGAGGGATGGAGAGGAGGAAGGACGGAGGAAGAGGAAAAGTAGGTTGACGAATAACAAAGAACAGCAGTGCTCGAATCGGAGGACGGGGAAAGAAAGGAGGCAGGATGAGGGATGAGGTGGGAGGCAGGATGAGGGATAAGGAGCACAAAACGGAACGAACAACAATGCTCATGTCAAAACGAGTGCCCAACACAGGAAAGTTGAAACATTGAGCCTCGATCCCTCCCCCCCACCAACAAGGCTCGAAACTGGGTTCCAAAGCTCGTCGGTTGTATGTAGTGGATCGACTCTTGATGGTCCCAGGGTACGAAAAAGGCCCGGGTGCCGAGCCTGAGGGAACAAATCAGGCGAAGTTTGTTTTTACCTTCTTCCTCCGCAAGGAAGAGGAGGAAGAAAATGATGAATGAGGAGGAGGAGGAGGAGGAGGAGGAGGAGGAGGAGGAGGAGGTTGAGGAAAAGGAGGAGGAGGAGAAAGAGGAAGAGGAGGATGCGGAGGAGGAAAGGAGGAGGAGGAGGAGGAGGAGCAGGGGCAGGGGCAGGAGCAGGAGAAGGAGGAGCCAGAGGAGCCAGAGGAACAGGAGCAGGAACAGGAGCAGGAGGAGGAGGAAGAGGAACAGGAGAATGAACAGCACTATTATCAGCATGAACAGCAGGAGCAGGAGCAGCAACAAAAGCAGGGGGAGGAAGCGAATGAGGAGGAGGAGGAGGAGGAGAAGGAGGAGGAAAAGGATGAGGAGGAGGAAGAGGAGGAAGGAGGCGGAGGAGGAGGAGGAGGAGGAAAAGGAAAAGGAGGAGGAGGAGAAGGAGGATGAGGAAGAGGAGGGGAAGAAGGAGCAGCAGTGGCAGGAGGGAGGAAGACGACAGAAGGGGAACAGGGCAAGAGAGCGGAGGGCAGCAGGAGAGAGAGAGAGAGAGAGAGAGAGAGAGGGTGGCTGGTCCCCGTCCCCTCCCCTCTCTCCTCCCGTCCCCTCCCCTCCCTCCTCCCCTCCCCTCCCCTCCCTCCTCCCCTCGCCGACCCTCCCTCCTCCCCTCGCCGACCCTCCCTCCTCCCATCGCCGACCCTCTCCTCCCCTTGCGCCGCCCCTCCCCTCTCCTCCCCTCCCCCTCGCCGACCGGAGCACGCAGGACGAGAGGGAGCGGCGCGCGCCGCCGCCGCCCGGCCCACCGCAGGCTGCGCCGGCCCCGCCGCCCGCCGGCGCGGATGCAGCAGCGGCCGCAGGAGCAGTTCTCGGTCGCGCCGCCGCGCCCGCCGCCGGGGAGGGTGAGCGCGGGGGAGGGCGAGGAGGAGGAGGAGGAGGAGGAAAAGTAGGAGGAGGAGGAAAAGTAGGAGGAAAAGTAGGAGGAAAAGAAGAAGGAGGAGGAGGAGGAGGAGGAGGAGGAGGGCATCTGAGGGCATCTGGTGGTACGGGTCAGTCTGTGAACCCCTGGCGCACTGGCCTAAGCGAAGCCGCCTACGCGGCCTCAAAAGCCGAGCCCGATGGCCCAGCAAGACGGGCAGACTGCCCGCCACGACCCCTGCTGTCTGAGGCCAGCAGGAGCCAAGGCAGACAGCCCACACCAACGAGCCGCACCCAGCACAGGCGACGAGAGGGCCCAACGACCCAAGAAAATCAAAGGCAAAAAACGACGCGAGACCAGCCGCGGCGACGTAGACCACCCAGGCTAAACCTAAGCACCCGCCGCCACGGCCGAGCGCACTCTGGCCTCAGCCTGTTTTCCGACCAAGCCGCTCAAGCACATTGAGTCAAAGGCGCCGATGGGCTGCGACTTGCTCAGCATGACGGCGTTCGCCTTCACAAAGTCGGCATTGCCGAAGATCCGGCGATTCCCGGCCTTTGTCGCCCTCTTCAGGCGGGTTTTGATCATCACAACGCCCAGAATGACGAACTTAACGATGAACGTGGCCACTGACGTTGCTAAGTTCGGAAGAGTGTTCAAGGCCTTGATCATCACAACACCGGGGGTGACGAACTTACCGATATACTTCGCACCTGACGTTGCAATGTTCGCAAGAGTGCTCAAGGCCGTGTTAAATTTATCCGAGAAACGTTCATGGTTACCGCACGCTGCGCCACTCTGAATTGCATGCGCGGACTGCCCCCTCTGGGCCCAGTGGGGCTAGATGTAGTAGTAGTAGTAGTAGTAGTCGTCGGCGTCGTAGTCGTAGTTGTAGTCGTAGTCGTAGTCGTAGTCGTAGTCGTAGTCGTAGTAGTAGTAGTAGTAGTAGTAGTAGTAGTAGTAGTAGTAGTAGTAGTAGTAGTAGTAGTAGTAGTAGTAGTAGTAGTAGTAGTAGTAGTAGTAGTAGTAGTAGTAGTAGTAGCAGTAGTACAGTAGTAGCACTGTAGTAGCGCAGTAGTAGCACAGTAGTAGTCGTCGTCGTCGTTGTCGTGCTAGTAGTAGTAGTAGTAGTAGTAGTAGTAGTAGTAGTAGAAGAAGAAAAAGAATAATAATAAAACGTCGTAGTAGTGGCAGTAGTAGTAGTAGTAGTAATAGTTGTAGTAGTAGTAGTAGTAGTAGAAGAAGATTTTTAGTAGTAGTAGTAGTAGTCGTAGTAGTGGTAGTAGAAGGAGGGAGTAGTAGTAGTAGTAGTAGTAGTAGTAGTAGTAGTAGTAGTATTACAAGTAGTAGTAGTACCAGTAGTAGTAGTAGTAGTAGGAGGAGGAGTCGTAGTAGTAGTAGTAGTAGTAGTAGTAGTAGAAGAAGAAGAAGTAGTAGTAGTAGAAGAAAAAGAAGAATAATAAAACGTCGTAGTAGTTGCAGTCGTAGTAGTAGTAGTAATAGTTGTAGTAGTCGTAGTAGTAGTAGTAGTAGAAGATTTTTAGTAGTAGTAGTAGTAGTAGTAGTAGTAGTAGTCGTAGCAGTCTTAGTAGTAGTAGTAGTAGTAGTAGTAGTAGTAGTAGTAGTAGTAGTAGTTGTAGTCGTAGTAGTGGTAGTAGTAGTAGTAGTAGTAGTAGTAGTAGTAGTAGTAGTAGTACTAGGACGAGGAGGAGGAAGAGGAGGAGGAGGAGGGGAGGGGAGGACTAGATGGAGGAGAAGGAAAAGAAGTAGGACCCGCAGCAGCGGGAGGAGGATGATGAGTGATAATAATAATAACAAGAGGAATCATAATAAGAATACGAATCATGGTAGTAATAAGATGAGGAAGGCACAATTACCATTACTATTATTACTACTACTTCAACTCCGACTAATAGTACTACTAGTACTACTAATTCTACTACGACTACGACTACTACTATTACTACTAGTACTACAACTACTACGACTACTTCTATTAGTATTGTTACCACTGCTACTACTACGACTACGACTATTATCCGTAAGGGCTTCGCCCCCTGCCGCCGGCCCCCTCTCTCGGAGAATGGGCCATGGAAGAGCTAAGTCATGAGGCCTTGGCGCTGTCGTGAAGCAGTATCGAAACTTCATGCGAAGCCGATTCGCAATCAGCAAAACCAACTGATCACAAGAGGGGTTACCACACCTGGCGATTGGTAAGACGTGTATGGTTTACGGGCTTGGTTACCACACCTTGCGATTAAAGGGCCGAGGGAGTTCTCGCAGTTTGGGTTACCACGCCTTGCGATGGATGTGCGTGAAGGGTGGCACCGAATTTCAGAAATGTGGCAAATCCCCTGTGTTTTTGGACCCTGACACTCCCGCCGATTTCAGAAATGTACGTGTGTTTTTGGACCCTGACCCCGCGGATCTGCGTGAGGGGTGGCACCGAATTTCAGAAATGTGGCAAATCCCATGTGTTTTTGGACCCTGACCCCGCGGATCTGCGTGAGGGGTGGCACCGAATTTCAGAAATGTGGCAAATCCCGTGTGTTTTTGGACCCTGACCCCGCGGATCTGCGTGAGGGGTGGCACCGAATTTCAGAAATGTGGCAAATCCCATGTGTTTTTGGACCCTGACCCCGCGGATCTGCGTGAGGGGTGGCACCGAATTTCAGAAATGTGGCAAATCCCATGTGTTTTTGGACACCTGACCCCGCGGATCTGCGTGAGGGTGGAAGCGAATTCAGAAAGTATCAATCCCATGACCTACCCGCGGATCTGCGTGAGGGTGGCACCGAATTTCAGAAATGTGGCAAATCCCCTGTGTTTTTAGACCCTGACCCCGCGGATTTGGTGAGGGGTGTCGATTTCGAGCCCCCCCAGCAATTCAGACAACGCGCCCAGTGGGTGCTAAAAAGCCGGTTTGGGCCTCCCCCCCCCTCGCGCGGTCAATCAACTAGTTACAGTAACCAGCAATAAGTCAACTAGTTACAGTAACCAGCAAGAAGCAGAATTGTAACACTGGAAACTACAACCTACGACTGGTACAGGAAACTGCGAATCACGGGCCTACAGCCTGGTGGCCCCACAAGGGGGCGGGCGGATTACTACTACTACGACTACGACTACGACTACGGCTACGATTGCTACGACTAGTTCTACTACTACTACTACTACCTATTTCTACTACTGCTACACCTAGTACTGCTACTACTATTACTACTACGAATACTACCATCACCACTACTACTACTACTACTACTACTACTACTACTACTACTACTACTACTACTACTACTACTACTACTACTACTACTACTATTGCGACTACTACTATTGCTGCTACTACTACTACTACTGCTACTACTACTACTACTACTACTACTACTACTACTACTACTACTACTACTACTACTACGACTACTACTGCTGCTACCACCACCACTACTACTACTACTACTACTACTACTACTACTACTACTGCTAACTAGTATACAACTACTACTACTACTACTACTACTACTACACTGCTAACTACTACTACTACTACTACTACACGACATATACTAATAAAATGCGCCTCAACTATTATTGCTGCTACACTACTGCTACAGCTACTGCTACTGCTACTGCTACTACTACTACTACTACTACTACTACTATAATACTACTACTACACGACTACGACTACGACTACTACTCTACTGCTGCTACACAACCACCCCACTACTAACTACTAATACTACACGACTAACTACACTACTACTACTAACTACTACTACAACGACACTATCGCACAACAAAATACTACTACTACTAAACACTACGTACTACACACTATAATCACTACAACTAACGATCTACTACTACTACTAACTACTACTAACAACTATACTACTACTACTACTGCGACTGCGACTACGACTACTACTTCGACTACTCCTACTACTATTGCTACTATTACTACTACTACTACTACTACTGCTACTACTACTACTACTACTGCTACTACTGCTACTACTACTGTTACTGCGATCACTACTATCACCACTACTACTACTGCGACTACTACGACTACGACTACGACTAATACTAGGGATGTTAACCATTATACCGATAGTAACGGTAATACTATAGCTATCGATTCTGATACGACGAAGAATAGTGAGAATACGCCGAAACATAGTATTACCGAGAAGACGCAGTATACTAAGAATAAGAAGAAGAACAATAATACTAATATTAACAATACGAAGAGTGAGAAGAAGACGATACTGATGAGAAGGAAGAGGAGGAGGAGGAGGAGGAGGAAGAGAAGGAGGAGGAGTAGGAGCAGGATGAGGAGGAGGAGGAGGAAGAGGAGGAGGGGGATGGGCAGCGGGTGCAGGAGCAGGAGCAGACGCAGGAGGAGCAGGAGGAGCAGGAGGAGCAGGAGGAGCAGGAACAGGAACAGGAGCACGAGAAGGAGGAGGAGGAAGAGCAGGAGGAGGAGGATAGACAAAATTATCAGCATGAGCAGCAGGGGCAGAAGCAGGAACACAAGCAGGGGGGAGGAAGCGAAGGAGGAGGGGGAGGAGGAGGAGGAGGAGGAGGAGGTGGAGCAGCAGGAGGAGGAGGAGGAGGAGGAGGAGGAGGAGGAGCAGCAGGAACATGAGCAGGAACAAGACGAGCAACTGGAGCAATAGGAGGAAGCGGAGAAGCAGGAGGAAGAGGAGGAGGATATTGTTGTTGCTGATGATGTTGATGATGTTGACGATGTTGATAGTGCTGACGATGATGATGATGCTGCTGCTGATGATGATGGAGATGATGATGCTGCTGATGATGCTGATGATGATAATGTCGTTGATGGTGATGCTGATGCTGCTGCTGCTGCTAATGATGATGACGATTCGTATGATGCTGATGACGATGATGATGCGGCTGGTAATGGTGGTGGTGCTGATGGTGATGTTGATGACGTCGATGATGCTGGTGGTGATAATGATGCTAATGATATTGGCGATGGTGGTGATGATGACGGTGATGATGCCGACGGCAATTTTGATGGTGATGCTGATTGTGATGATGATGATGATGATGATGATCATGATGATGATGATGGTGACGATGATGATGATGATGATGATGATGATGATGATGATGATGATGCGGATGTTGATGCTGATGACGATGCTCATGCTGATGACGGTAACGATGCTTATGATGATGATGTTGATGATGCTGATGTTGACGACGAGGATGCGGTTGATGATGCTGATGATAACGCGTTTGATGATGATCATGCTGACGATGATGCTGCTGCTGATGATTGTGCTGATGATGATGATGATGATGCCGGTGATCATGATGCTGATGCTGAAGCTGATGATGCTGATGGTGACGACGGCGGCTGCGGTGGCGATGATGATGGTGATGGTTATGCTGATGGTGATGATGACGATGTTGCTGATGATGATGATGCTGTTGATGTTGATGATGCTGATGCTGATGCTGCTGCTGATGCTGATGATGTTGTTGATAGTGATTACGCTGCTGAGGTCGATGATTCTGTTTTGATGGTTATGATGGGTGTGATGATGATGGTGCTGATGCTGATGGCGATGACGATCAGGACGCTGATGATGATGCTGATGATGATGGTTCTGGTGACGGTGGTGAAGATGGCGATGGTGCTGGCGATGATGATCATGATGCTGGTGCTACTGATGATGCTGATGACGATGATGCTGGTGATGCTGATGATGATGATGATGATGATGATGATGATGATGATGGTGATGCTGATGATGACGATGATGATGATGGTGATGATGCTGATGATGCTAATGCTGGAGGATGATGGTGATGCTGATGATCAGGCTGGTGGTGGTGGTTGTAGTGGTGATGAGGACGATTATGATGATGATGACGACGACGAAGAAGATGAGGACGAGGATGTTGATGCTTATGCTGATAATGATGAGTATGATGCTGTTGCTGATGATGCTGGTGATGGTGGTGGTGGTGGTGGCGGTGGCCATGATGATGATGAGTAAGATGATGATGTTGATGATGCGTCTGATGCTGATAGTGATAGTGATGATGCTGAGGATAATGATGATGATGATGATGATGATGATGATGATGATGATGCGGGTGAGGGTGATGCTGATGATGATGATGATGATGATGGTGGTGGTGGTAATGATGATGATGATACTGATGCTGATGATGCAGATGCTGATGCTGATGATGATGATGCTGATGATGATGCTGATGATGATGGTGATGCTGATGATGATGCTGATCATACTGCTGCTGCTGCTGATGATGATGCTGCTGCTGATGATGCTGATGATGCTGCTGATGCTGACGATGCTGATGATGATGGTGATGATGATGATGATGATGATGATGATGATGATGATGATGATGATGATGATTATGATGATGATGATGATGATGATGAGGATGGTCATGCTGCTGCTGGTGATGATGATGATGATTATGATGATGATGTTGATGATGATGATGATGATGCTGATGATGATGATGATGATGAGGATGAGGAGGAGGAGGATGAGTACGAGGATGAGAATGAGGAGGAGGAGGAGGAGGAGAAGTAGGAGGATGAGCTGGAGGAGGAGGAGGAGGAAGAGTAGGAGGAAGAGAAGGAGGAGGAGGAGGAGGA
>CAUYUJ010010516.1:0-20000 GCA_963575745.1 Prorocentrum cordatum
CCAGATTCCTCCTCCTCCTCCTCCTCCTCCTCCTCCTCCTCCTCCTCCCATCGGATGCTCCTCAGATCTACAGGAGGTTTCTTTGTTTCCCAATCAGTGCTTGCACTCAAGGGGCCCTAGCGGAGGCTGGAAGATTTGGCGAAAATCTCCCGCCGGTTTTGGTGGCAAGCTGGCTTCCCGGGTTCCCGGTTCTGGGTTCCCGGGTTCGCGATTATTGATTAAAGGCCGATTTCGGTGGGCTCTGGGTTCCCGGGCTCCGGGGTTCCTGGTCGATCTCCTCAGCGAAAACCATGCAATGATTGGGTTTTTCCTCTGGCGGAATTCAATTTTTTCCCGTATAGCCTACAACACATAAATCCGATGCTCCTCAAATATGCAGGAGGCTTCTTTGTATTCTTGATACGCTCGACGGACAATCAATTTCGGGGTGATTAGGGGAACACACACAATGACAGAAACATGCCAAACTCGGAGGTCCGCGCAAGTTTCTCGGATTGGCGCTGGACCCCGCCTGGCGGCGCCTCCGGCGCCGCCCCTGGCGCGCTCCGCGCGCCAAGGAGGGAGGTCCAGCGCCGATCCGAGAAATTTGCGCGGACCTCCGAGCTTTTTTTATGCTTATGCCATTGCTTGTTCCCCTGGGTAAACCAACTGCCCAGACCTCCGACGTCGTGATTTTTTCATTACGTCGACCCTTTCCCCAGGACCGGCTTTTCATCCTGAGTCGTTTTTGACGGTCCCGAGGCCCGGGAAGGGCCCCCGGAGGCCGAAAATAGCGAAAAACCTCCCGTCGTGTTTTTTTCACGACGCGAGGAGGTCTGGGCCTGGGTAAACTAACTGTGTAGTCGATTCCCCGCGCGAGCCTCCTTGAACGCCTGCGCCTTCCAGACGGAGGGCTCCCCGGGGAAGCTCCGCTCGTGGCCGGCGCGGGCCGACACGACCTCGAGGCCGCCGAGGGTCCGGGCCAGCTGGGGCACGACAGAGAACGGAACGACGACCAAGGGAGGGGGAGGGGGAGGAGGAGGAGATGGAGGAGGAGGAGGAGGAGGAGGAGGAGGAGGAGGAGGAGGAGGAGGAGGAGGACGAGGAGGGGGAGGAGGAGGACGAGGAGGAGGAGGAGAGGAGGAAGAGGAAGGAGGAGGGAGGAGGAGGAGGAGGAGGAGGAGGGAGGAGGAGGAGGAGGAGGAGGAGCACACAACCGCTCGGAGGTCCGCGCAGACTCCTTGGAGCAGCGCTGGGCCCCACCGCTCCGGGACGTCCGATCCATGGACGTCCGCGCGGACCTCCGAACTGTCAGCCCGGACGTGCGGCGCCCGCGATTGCTCCAGGACCGGGTCCCCGGAAGGCCCGACCCTTTCCCCGGGACCGGTTTCCCATCCGGGTTGAGTCGTTGTTTGACGCTCCCGAGGCCCGCCCTGACTCCAGATCCGCCCTACTGTGGCTTTTTTCCCAACTGAAGATTGCGTCGGGAAGCCACCCATAGGAAGCCGAAAAAGTAGGGCGGAAATATCTGCACCCAGCATATAGTAGGGCGGAAGCCCACAGAAGTAGGGCGGCAACAGCAACAGAAAAGTAGGGCGGAAATTGGCATCCGCGGGGCATGAACAGTAAGGCGGAAATTCCAGGCCCTACTTACGAAAGTCCCCAAAGTAGGGCGGATCTGGAGTCAGGGCGGTTTCTCATCCGGGTTGAGTCGTTGTTTGACGCTCCCGAGGCCCGGCGAGGGCGGCCGAAAGCGGCCAAGCAGCCTCCCGCCCTGATTCTTGTTGCTGCGACGCGACCATGTCCGGGCTGCCCCTACGTCGCGGTTCCGTTCTCCACATGAAGCGCCTCACGCTCTCCTCCACCCAGGACTCTCGCGCGTTGGTGACGATGACCGTGTCGCCGAGGCCCATCGCGGTGTGCAGGACAGCCTCCACCGCCCGAGCGAGCTCCCGCAGCGCCTCCGGGGTACCTCCGGGTGCCGCCGGGGGCCCCACAGGGGCCTCCGTAGGCCGCGAGAGGGGCCAGGAAAGCGCTGAAACGCATTGACAAAAACAGGGGCCACCGATCCTTGAGGAGGAGGAGGAGGAGGAGGAAGAGTATAAACCAAAGAGTCATCCACGATGTTGGAATCAAGCCTCCCTCCAAGCTCCCTGTTCATAGGCCCCTACACCGGCTCATTGGAAGACAACCGTTTGAAGACCCTCAAGCATGCCAAAACATTATTATTCTCGGGGCCCCAGCGCCACGGATCGACCTGACTGTTGCGTCTTGCGATACTGAATCGTGCCAGAACGCCATTCCTGGGACTTCAGCAGCGCGAATCAATGGAACCGTTGCACCCGCATGATCCTGAATCCTTCCAAAACACCGCTTCTGGTCCGCTGATCATGGGAATCCGTGAAACTCTTGCAAATGTTTAAAACGATTGTGCGCGGTTCCAAAGCGAAAACCACATGTTGAAAAGAAAACGCGCCCTCAATCTGTGAAGCCCCTGCAATTGTTTAAAGCGCATGTACGCGGCGTTCAGGCGAGAACCACATTTTGGAAACGGATCGCCTTCAATCCGTGAAACTTTTGCAAATTTGCAAAACGAATGCGCGCGGCGCTAAGGCGAGAGCCACATTTCGAAAACGGCCCGCCTGTGAAACTGTTGCCAATGTTTCAGCTTCAGGGTCATAAGCGATGAGAAGATGTCAGGGGAGCACCTGGCCCGCTCTAAAAACTGGCCTCGGGGTGCGACAGGCAGGGAGAAATTGTTGATTATGAAAAGGAATGGAGGAGGACGAGGAGGAGGAGGAAGAGGAGGAGGAGGGGAAGAAGGACGAGGAGGAGGGGGAGGATAAGTAGGAGGAGATGGAGGACAAGGATGACGAGAAGCACGAGGATGACGAGAAGGAGGAGGAGGAGGACGAGGAGGAAAAGGATGGGGAGGAGGAAGAGGATGAGGAGGATGAGGAGGGGCAGGAGGACGAGGACGAGGACGATGACGAGGACGAGGATCGGCTACACGCAGCAGTGACCCCAAGCAGCGCGTGACCCCTGGCACGCTGCTTGCGGAGGGCGCAAAGAGGGCCAACGCGCTATCTGTCGCCCGGGCGTTGGCAGGACTGGGTTCAGTGGGCCTTGGTTTCATGATGTGTACTGGGGGACGCCCCCTCGCTCCATTCCACTATCCAGAACTGCCGCCACCCGGGAAACACCAGCGACGGCAGACTCGGTTCAGTGATTCCGGCGTGTGTTTGGGGGCTTCGGGGCCCGGTCACTGACCGGCTCCCTTCTGCGGGGGTCTCAGCTCTACCCGAGCCGCATCGCGCTCAGCGGTCGGGGGGGGGACCCCAGATGGGCCCGCACCCCACGCAAGGATCACTGCGGCGAAGGGCCACTCCCGCGCGCAGTCGCGGGGAGGGGGGCGGCACACTCCCCCTCATTGAGGGCGGAGCTGCACAGCAGCGTGTCGTCCCAGTCGAAGATTATCAGGGTGCGCGCGGGCGGCGCCGCCGCCGCAGAACCCGAGCCTGCAGGGGGGCGGGGGCGGAGGGGGCATCGAACATGGAACCGGCGAGACCACACCGCCGATATCAGTCGGCGATCCCCGGACTCCAGATCCGCCCTGCTTTGGCTTTTCTTCCAACTTAAAATTGCGTCGGACATCCACCTATAAGAAGCCGAACAAGTAGGGCGGAAATTTCTGCACCCAGCATAAACGTAGGGCGGAAATCCGAAGAAGTAGGGCGGAAACAGCAACAGAAAAGTAGGGCGGAAATTGGCATCAGCGGGGCTTGAACAGTAAGGCGAAAATTCCAAGCCCTACTTATGAATTTCCCCGAAGTAGGGGGGATCCGGAATCAGGGTCGGCTCTCGCTGGCAAATCCGCACGCTCCTGGGCGGGGTGGGCAACAAATGGCCCCGTCGGGGGGCGACTGGGGACCGATGCGTTCCCCCAGGAAAGCCCGCTCCTCCTCCCCCGGTCGGCGCCCCGGATCTCCCGCGCCCTGGCGTGCGGGCAGTAGCGCGGGCCTCCGACGACCGTTCGGGACGCCCTGACTCCGGATCCGCCCTACTTCCGGGAAATTCGTAAGTAGGACTTGGAATTTCCGCCTTACTGTTCAAGCCCCGCTGATGCCAATTTCCGCCCTACTTTTCTTTTGCTGTTTCCGCCCTACTTCTTCGGATTTCCGCCATACTTTCTGTTGGGTGCAGAAATTTCCGCTCTACTTTTTTCGGCTTCTTATAGGTGGATTTCCGACGCAATTTTAAGTTGGAAGAGAAACCAGAAGTAGGGCGGATCTGGAGTCAGGGTGGCGTGCGGGCAGTAGCGCGGGCCTCTGGCGACCGCTCGGGATGGCCCAGACACCCAGGGAACGCCCTCGGCGAGGCGCGGCTGCTGGAAGGCATCCCGGGCCTGGAAAAAAAAACGCCGAACGCCGACGGACACGCACCAAAACCTCGCACCTCGAACCTCTGGACCCCGTCCGCGTGGGGCCCGGGCCGACGTTGGTTCAAGACGCGGCCAGGACGGGAAAGACCAGAAAACCACCCCCCGCCTCGAAACAACTCACAGAAAAAAAAGCTCCAGCCCTCCCTGCGCCCGACCCTCCCTCGGCGGTCGACCCTGTTGATCCGTGCCCCTGCTCGCACCCCTGACTAAACAAAAATGAGGCTGTACAGGCGCGAGGATGAGGCGGATGTTTTCGGCATCGGCGCATAGACAGGGCGCGTAGAAGGCGCGAGTATGGCGAGCGCGAAAGGATATCCCCCCAGCCCCAGAGCACAAATGGCAATGGAAAGGGAAGACCACTACAGCAAGCAAAGGTGAAAACATAAACAAGTGTTCTACCGTTCGGGTCTGGTGCTCAAGCCCGTCTGTGGTGCAGTCGGTCGGACACTGCAAAGGAGGGATCCACTTTACTCCGTCCCAAGAGGTGCATTGACCCCCCACGGCGCCAACCGCAAAAAACATGCGACGGCGCCAGCGGCAGGAATGGGAATACTCCCGCCAGAGCCCGTGGGACTAGCCGAAGCAGGCCAACTTGTCCCCCTCCCGGACAAATTCAATAATATATATATATATATATGTATATATATATATATATAACAGATGCTAAAGCTACAACGAGCCGGACACAGTCTGGGCGAGCCGGCTCACTAGAATGCTCAACTCATGGATCTTGCCCGCTAAACGTCATGAATCCACTTCCCGACTTCGCGTGGCCTCGTGTCGCAGTCACGAGAGTCCTCTCCTTATTTCCGCGTGAGTGAGCTATGCTGTGAGCTCGGGGCGGCCTTCTTCAGCTTCTCGGCGCTGAAATTGATCGTGACATGGCCATAGCTGATCTGGCCGCTGGTCGCCCATCGCGCTGAGGACTTGCTCTCGGCCGACGCTGCGCTTGGTCATAGGGGTCGGCCCGCGCGTCCCGAGCGTCGCACCAGAGCAAGTCGTCGATCTGCTTGGTGCGCAGTTGGTCGGCTAACCACCACAGGTGGCCAGCGATGCTGTTCTCGGCCGGCGGCCCGACTGGGTCCATGAGCAGGGCGCTGAAGACGTCGATGTCTGCCGGGATCGCGGAACCTCCTTCTTCCCTCAGCCCCCTGATCTCCTCGGCAGAGGCGGGGCCGTGCACCATCTCGCGCAGCGCGAGGAGGCGCGCCTGTAGACCGTCTGTCGCGGCGCATGCTGCGAGAAGCTCGCAGCCGAACGAGGATCTGCACGCAAGCTTGTGCGATCGGCTCACAGCGTCCAGCAGGTGGCGCACCTGTTTGCCAGTGCCGCGGCACTTGCCGAGACGCACGTATACGGCTTTTCTCATGCCGTATCCTGACACCCCCTCTCTCGAAGGACTCGTCGCTGTGCGCGCTGAGTCGCTCGGCGCACTCCATGGGTGGAAATGCGATGCGTGCCTTGATCTTCTGCATGTCCAGAACAACTGAACCGAGCTGCATCGCGTGTCGGATGAGCAGCTTGCTCTTGGCTCCCTGCAGGGCGACGATGCACACTGCGACGCGGTGTTGGGCGAGCAGGGCGCAAGGCCGCTGCACCCAGGGGGAGACGAGCAGGACGGGAAGCTGACCTCTGGCCGGCTCGTCATGGCCTTGGCCAGGTCGACGTGTCTGATCGGCATCAGAGCGTCGATGTACTCGTCCTGGTCGAGCGCCACGGTGCCATCGGCACTGCTGTGCTGGTGCACTCCGCACCTGCAGGGTGCTTCGCCTTGCTCCTGCATCTCCGCGCAGGTCATGCCTCGCAGGAGTGCCTCTTCGACGTCGACGACGCCGCGCGTCAATTTGGGGCGACGCGCCGCCTCTAAGAAGAGAGGGCGATGCAACGCCCACTTCGCTGTCCCAACGAACGTCTCCAAGGCTCCGGCGCCCATGTCGCGGAAGCCCCTCAGCGCCGTGAGGCGTCGGATGATCCCGGCAATCTTGCCGTCTGGTGCTTCCTCTTAAGGACGCGTCTGGGGTCCATTGCGTTTCGGGCGCCTTTGATCGGCCGCCACCTCTCGAAATTTTTGAGATGGCGAGCCCGTCGAGGACAGCTGCTGTAACACCCTTCGACCACCTCGACGCTTCCTCGTTGGACAGTAGGTCGGCGTCGCGCCAGATGACCGCGGCCTCGACGGCGGCATGAATGTTCAGCGCTGCTCTGGGGGGGGGGCTGGCGACGCAGTCGCCGGGCGCTGCCGTCTGAGGGGCGCCAGCGACGCAGTCGCCAGACGCAGCCTCGTTGAAGCTCAGGGATGCTTCGCGCGCACCTGGATCCAGATATATAGCTCCACATGCATGTTTACATTCCTCGCCTTCCTCTAACATGGCGTGGTCGTCCAAGGAGGCCCCGCGCAAGTAGTTGTGGCACTGCGCGTGGATGCTCTGGCGCTGGTGGTGCGTCGAGGGGCTGGGGCCACTCGCGCGGCCTACGGCCTAGGTCGGCCGCGGCGTGCTCGACAGCGGCAAAGATTTGATGTTGGCTGTCGGTGCCCCCCAGCTCCCCCGGCTCCTGGGCCACGTCCACTGCCCCTTCGACTTTGCGCCAAGCTGCCAACATCGCCTGTTTGATGTGGCCGGAGGGGTCGCCGCCGATCTCCTCTGATATAGCCGGCAAGGCTGACGGCGATCCAACTTCGGCGGCGTTGGCGGTGTCCTCCAGAATTTCGATGACATAGTCATCGAACGTTCCGTCCAGGTCCTGCCTGGCGTCTGTCACCGTGGACGGCTCATCGCCAAAGATTAAGTGGATGATGCCTGCTTCCTTCCTATGCTTGCCGATGAGCTGGTGGGCGTCGGGTGCGACGCCGTCAAGGTGGATCTGCAGGACGTCGGTAGGGGCCCGAGGCAACCGCGCCGCGCAGTAGTCGCGCAGCGCGAGTGTCAGGTACTTGAAAGCATCTGCGGGACAAATGGCGCAGGGCTTCGAGGACGTCTGGGCGTTGTCGTGCCTGCTCGGTGAGCTGCGCTGGTGTCCTCCCTCCTGACCCCGGAGCCTGATGTCACGTGCTCCAAATCGCCCACTACGCGGTCCAAGGCCAAGCCTGCTAGCGCCATTCCGGTGCCCATCTCGACGAAGACGGCACCGATGAAGGCCTGGGCGTCGCGCAGTCTGCAGACCATCTCGGCTCGGCGGTACTTGCTCGCTACCTTGCATCGAGCTGGGTCTACAGACATGACTGTCCCAGGGCCAGTCCAGCCAGACACGTCCTGGGTGCTTGGCGGCCTGTGGATCTCCACCTGGTCGTCCACGTTGAAGCGGCCCTACCCGGACTCGGTGGCGCGGGCCC
The DNA here is from genome assembly GCA_963575745.1 of Prorocentrum cordatum. NCBI lineage: Eukaryota > Dinophyceae > Prorocentrales > Prorocentraceae > Prorocentrum > Prorocentrum cordatum. The sequence continues at coordinate 7,752 of CAUYUJ010010516.1, forward strand.
TGAGGGCACGGCTGACGCGTGCGATTGATGCGGCTTCGATCACGCGTTGCAGGGCTACTGTCGGATGCGCCACTGCAGTCGGCAGGTCGGCACTTCCCCGCCGGCAGGGGGCCCTGCACCGGCGACGCAGTCGCTGGATGCCTCGCCCTGTTCGTCTGCTTCGAGCGGTGGCAGCATGGGCGGCTGCCGTCCGACGACGACGCTGCATGGCGCAATGCCGCCCACGTGAGTGAGGCTGTTGCCAGCGGAGACGGCGCGTGCTAGAATGGAGTCGAAGTTCGCTGTGATGCCTTCGCGCTCCAGATGCTCCTCTGCGGTGCGGAGTGCTTGAACGGTCGGCGACACCTAGCAGCGTCAAGTCGCGCGTGGACGTGACCTCCTGACCACTGCGCCGCCGTGAGGCGCAACAGATTAGGTGGAGGGTCCTGCGATCCTGGTAGAAGAGGAAATCGCACTCGACGTGGTGGTTGAATCGCGTCAACAGGCGGAGCCTGGGGATGGTCAAGGGTGCTGGCGGTAGCCGCTTGCGACGCTCTCTACAGTTGTTTACCGCCGTGAAGATGAAGTTGAAGATGTCCTGTGGACTGTTGGCTGCATGTAATGCTGGTGTTCTCTCCTCCTCGGTGATGCGCCACCACCAGAGGCGCAGCTTGCGCAGCTCCCGCATGCGTGTTTCCTGCGAGTCGCTGCGGAGTGCTCGTAAGGAGGTAGTGACGTCGAAGCGAGTCCCGTCTGAGGGCGTCGGGTTGCCTGCAGCTGCGTCGGCAATTCGTGGTGCTGCTCGACGAGGCTCTGCGCCTGACGCTGGACTAGCTCGGCCCCCTGGTCGAGCGACACAGTCGCCCGAACCAGCACCCTCTGCCCGGACCCCCGTCGAGCGACACAGTCGCCCGAAACAGTGCGCTGAGCTCCAGCGCTAGATGACGAGCTGGCTCCTAGGCCTCCTGCGGGCGCGGGTGGTGGAGCAGCCTCGTCTGCGGCTCTGGGGCCTGCGCCGCTGGGTCGCTGAGCTTGCTGATCGCTGGAGCGACGCGGCCCTCCAGGACGCGCTGGTGCTCGCGGGCGCTGGCCGGCGCGCGGGCGCGGGTCAACATGGGGGTCCGGGTCCGCATGCCTGCCTTTGCCGAACTCGTGAGTGCGCGCGGGGCGACCGCGTTCTTGTTCCTCTTGGCAGCTGGGGCGCTCCCAGTAGATCGGTGCGCTGTGCGGCTAGCGGCGCGCTGCTGGATCCCTGGAGTGCATGGGCGAGTCCGCCTGTGCGTTGCGCTTGCGCGCCTTGCATGCGTAGCGCGCGCGCGCTCGGCTGCACCTTCGCGCCTGGTCTCCCCCAGCGGCGCCAGTAGCCGCAGCTGGGAAGGCTGGCTGCTGATCAGACGCCGCATTCGCGAACGCAGTTCGCGAGATGCGGGCGCCGCAGACGGCGACGCAAGTCCACGATGCCCTGGACGCGTCGCTCGGCCATCTTCCATGGCCAAGTCTGGGCGTCGAAGCTGTCGCGGCCCTCGACGTGGACGTGCGCGTGCTTGCCTGGGCAGCGAAGGTCGGAGAACTGCTCGAGGATCTCCAGGGCGTTGGAGACCAGCCTGGCGGTCTTCTTCAAGATGCCCCCGCGGCGATCCCGAACCCCAAGGTGACACTGGTCAAAGATGACCTTTTCCACGCTCGGCACTGCCAGCATCTCTGGCCAAGGCGGCCCGACATACAGCCACAATGGTCCGGGCTGCTCATTGACGAAGTAGCCACCCGGCTCGATCTGCAACTGTGAGAGGTAGCCGCAGAATCGGCCGCGTGGGGCCGCGTTCGAATAGGAGCGCAGCCAGGTGCTGCGGTTGCGTTTGCAGTTAAACGTAGCCCAACGACCGAATGGCCGGCAAGCGGGAGCCACGATGGCCACTAAGGGCCGATCTTGTCGGATCTATCGCTCCACGGCTTTCTGCAGGCTGTAACCAAGTCGAAATTCTCGCCTCCCCACCGCATGTCCCTATGAGGTCGGCGCCGTAATCGAGTGTGGCGAGGTGTGTAAGGAGGTGGTGGATGTCTTCGAACGTGGTCGGCAGGGTCGTTTGGGCACTCGCCAGATGGCGATCTGGTGCTGGAGCCGGCGAGCCCTGGGACCGCCAGGTGGGCAAACCTGAGGTGAGGCTGCCCTGGGCGTCGTCGTTGTCGTGCTCGTCGGTTTGACCTGGCTCGCCAGATGCCTGGACAGCCCATGATGTGGGCCTGGCCTGTGAGGTCGGTGCCGCGGTCGTCGCACTGGTCCACTGCGACCTGCTTGCTTGCCTTGGGCAAGCGGCCCTCTTTATCTTCGCTCGCTGGCGCACGCGCTCTGCCGTCGGGCGGGCGCCGACGACGCAGTCGCCGGACGCCCCCCGACAAGTTGGAAGCAAACCATGGGCAGAGGGGCCTCCAGCCCGTGTATCCGACATGCGGGAAGCAAACCAAGGGCGGCAGGGCCTCGAACCCAGCGTATGCTGGCCCTGTCTGCAATCGAATGGTATACGAGGTCGTGGTGCACCCGGTCCTGGGCGTCGCGCTTGCGGTGCGCGCGGCTGCCAGCTGGACAGAAAGAAGTGCTCGAGTCTGACGAGCAAGCTGCTGTCGTGCTTCATTGGAAGCGCCCTTCTCAGATACGCCTCTAGGTGTTCAGAGGGGTCTGCTGGCCACTAGGTAAGTCGCAACTTACAAGAGTCGCAACTCCAAGTGCACGCGTCGGTTGGTGGTCGTCGATGTGCTCCTCTAGCTTGATGTCGCGCCAGGACAACTGGTTGTTGATGAGTGCCCCAAAAAGCACTATCACAGCAACGCCGCTGTGCCTGGCCCCTGGGGCCACAGGCGCGCCTGGCCCAATGCGTGCTTGAGTGGAACACGCGGGTGTCGATCATCTGCCGCGCCGCGGGTCGCCCCCGCTGCTGGCTACGCGGGCCCAGGAACGCTAGCCTGGCGCCGGCATCCTTGACCCGGGCGCGCCAGTCAGGGGGGATCGAGGATGCGGTAAGCCTCGCCCCTATTCGTGTCGCACGTGATCCACGGCATGCTGTAGCTGGCGCTGGGGAACGCGCTGTCGGGCAACATCTGGGTAGCACCTTCGCAATCGGCAGTGCTGGCGACGTCGAATGCGTGATCTTGCAGCGATAGTGTTGTGTACGTTCTTCGTTCTAAGCCCCAGGCGGGGCGTCCCGCGGCTGCGGCTCATTTCCGCCGGGACAGGTTGGCGGGGCCAGCCCGGCGGGCCGGCCACGTCGCATCCCAGCGAGGCAGCTCTTGGAGCCTTCGATGACGCAGTCACCAGGAGACTCCGCGGATATGCAGCCTCGCTCTTTCGCAGTGGAGTCTTGGCTGAAACGTCATGCCAGTGTGTCCGAAGCCTCCAGATCTACGAGGTGTCGAGGGAAGGTTGGGGACGACCACAATCTCGGCATCGCTGACGACGCACTCCAGGATGAGTTGGGCGACGCGATACGCACGCGGGCCAGCGTTGAACATGATCGCATTGATCTCGCCGCGGAAGTCGGGGCCCACTACGCCGCCCGCGACGTCGACCCCTCTGAGAGCGAGTCCTGAGCGGAGTGCGATGAGCAGAAAGGTGCGCAGCAGTGCTAGGGCCACTACGCCCGTCGACGCCAATTCGCGACCACAGGTCGCTATGCTGACGCCCGCGCGCGCGTGGGGGTCGTAGCCGTAGCCCGCGGTCCAGGGCGCGCCCCGCGAGGGTGCCCGAGCGTTGGGGCCGATGAGCTGGACCGTCAGCTTCCGGAGCTCGCGGCCGTCGTTGGCGTCGGAATCCTGGCCCTCGTCGCCCCCTGAACGCAGCGCGGCTGCTTGGGCGGCAGGCCCCCGAAATGCGGCTCGAGCGTGTCGCGGTCGTCGACCAGGGTGCACAATTGGCCATCTCGGCGCCGACGCGAGATCGAAGTGGATGCCGCCGGGGCCCCATGTGATTTCGTAGCCGCCTGGCCCGGGAAACGCGAGGCGCCTGAGGTCCACGCTCCACGCCTGTCTCCACCGCCCCGTTGTTGGACTGCGTGGATTGCAGACCTGACAGGGCAGGGAGGTCAGCACCTGCGCCTTCCGCGGCTGGGGCGCGCACGCTGCGCGGACTGGTCGCGCCGTCGCAGGAAGTCGTTGCGATGGGGCAGTGGACCTAATTCGCTACCTGTGACTTGTTGCCGACTCCTGCCGCGTAAAAAGGAGACGACAACTTCTCCTCGGAAGGTCGGAGGGCTGCAGTTTGGCTCGTTGGGCCTTGTGCGCCAGATCCACGGCGAAACGCCGCCCCCGGAATATGGCCCAGGCGCGGGCGTCGACGATGGCGCCCAACTGGCCGCGTGGCAGGTCGGTGTTCGCTGGTGTGAACGGCGAGTCGTTTGATGGACTCGAGCCTGTGCCCGACGTGGTCGGCCACCACGGGAACGTCGGCCTCCGGGGAGGCGCGCCCATGCCCAGCTGGGCGTCGCAAGGCACCGCCGCGCCCACTGCGGACGAGAAGCTGAACGCGTGCACTGCCCAACGACCGCGCGAGGATCTGGCCGGGGTGCCCCGGGGGCGGCAGCCGGCCGGGGAGACGGCGCAAGGTCCCCCGCAGCGCGAACGCCCCTGTCCGACGCCGCGCGGGCTGGGGCCGCAGGCGCCGGAACCGTCGGCGCACGAACCGCACCAATGAAGCGGAACTCGGCGATGACGTTGGCTGGTCCGCGGCGCGCAGGACAGCGCACCCTGCGGGTGTCTGCGCTCTGCAAACGTTGCAGGTGAAATGCTCGACGCAAGATGTGCCGACACTGCGGGCGCACCGCCCGCTCCTCCGTGCCGAATGGTCTCTTAGGCAGATGGGGCACTCCCTGTCGTCGCCGCTGAACGTCGTCACTGAGGGGGGCGGGCCAAGATGGCGCAGCGGCTGGCGCAGGAGGCGGATAAACAGGTGTCTCCGTCCAAATCAGCGCGGCCTGGCGCCGTTGCTCATCTTGCTGCCGCGCGCGCTCAAGCGCCAACTGTGCGCTGTGGAGCTCGTCGAGGTGCCGTCGTTGCGCACGGTCGAGGGCGATGTGCGCGCCGTGCCCGGATCGGCCGCCGCCAGACACCCGGGCGTCGCGACCGGCGAGCCACGCGGCCACTCTCCCAGACGGTTGGCTCACGTCGAAGGGGCTGTTCTGACTGAACAGAGCCAAGTCCTGGGGAGACTCGGGCACTAGCTGCGACGTAGCTGCCGGCGCGGACTGCGGTGGCCACATGGAGCTCGATCCAAGCGGCGCGCTGGTGCCGAGGGCTGAGACTGATGGCGCGCATGCCCAGCCAGGCAACTGCACGTCGGCAGACTGGGCTGGGGGCGCGGCGACACGCGCGTCGAGGTCGCCCGAGATCCAGCCGCGCCCCTGGGTTCGTCCCAGTGGGAGTGCACCGCCCACTTGCGTCCACCACTGCGGTGTTGTTGTTGGTGGTGGTGCCGCTGGGACTACCAGAGCTGCTGGTGTTGCCCGTGCTCCTGAAGCTGGCGCGGCTGGCGGCGCCCCCCCCGCTGGCGCTGGACGGGCGGGCGGCGCGGCCGCCTGAACCGCCGGTGCCGCAGGGGCATGCGCACAGCCCATGATGTCGGCCATCTCCCGAGGCAGTCGACGTTGTTCGGCTTCGCATTGCGACGGCGAAGATGATGGCGATGCCCCTGCCCAAGTTGACCACCGGTCGCGGCCATTTGGTTGCCGCGAGCCGTCCGACCAAGAACTTGGCGCAGTCGCTGGCGCTGATGGCCGTGGCGCGGGCGCTGCTGTTTCCGGCTGTCCGCCGTTCCAGGGGTCAGCACACTGCAATGGATAACCGTTCCTGGTGTCCCCGGCCGCGGGCCGAGGGGCCCCAGAGGTGCCCCTGGTCATCCACGCCGCGCGCGCTCCTGGCAGGGGCCGCTGCTCGGTCGACCCCGGCGGCCCTTGCCGCCCCAGAAGAGCAAGTGGCGATGATGATGGTGCTGATGGTGGTGCTGGGGCGCAGGCGTCGAGGAAGAGAGCGCGCCCTTGTCGGCGGCGCTGGGGACAGTCGCGCACCAGGTACTCCTCGGAGTCGCACTCGTGGAATTTGAGACGCGCCCCGCCACGGTCCACGAGGCTGCCTTGGCGGCTCGAACACATGCCCACGGCCCTGAACTTCTCTTCCCCCTCGCGCCCGCCCTTCCGGGAGCCCGCGAAGGTCACCCGGAGGTCGCTCTCGGACAGGGTGGCTGGGAAAACGCGGTCGCTTCTACCTTTGCCCTTGCCGCCCTTGCCCTTCCGTTCGAAGACCCCCCGGGCGTGGCGCGCCGGTTCGCGCATGTTGAAGCTGCGCCAGCGTGCCCCGGCGCGCTCGTGAGAGCAGAAGAGGTGCGCGCCGCGCTGTTCCACGGGAGTGTCGCGCATCTCGGGGTCATCGGCGGCTTTCTCCTCGCTGGATGAGCTGGCGGCGAGTCCGCGTCGGCGATCTCTGCCAGCGGGCGCGCCCCCTGTGCCGGCGGCGCCGCGCTAAGAGACGCGGCCCCCAGACTCGGCCTCGGCTGGTGCAGGGGAACTTGGTCGCGATTCCCCTCCTCGTGACCGATCATGAGTTGACCAGCTTGCTGCGCCTGGTTGCGGAGGATGTCGAACCTCGTTAGGAGGTTGTCGATGCGCTCCTGCAGCAGGATGTCGAAGTTCATCAGAGCCGATACTGCCGAAGTTTGCCCTCGCCCAGCTGGCCCGATCGTTCGGCCAAGCTGCGATCGGAAAATCATGGGTGGCGCTGGGTTGCCGTTGATAAATCCTCCCTGGATCAGGACAGCTGGCGGCCATTCGTCCGCGCACTCGCGCGCCATGCTGATAATGCGCGAGGAGACGTAGGCCGCCTGGCGAAACTCGTTGAGGTCTGAACTCGCCACTGACCAGATCATCACCTCGCGCATCCATCTCTGGGAAGGCACGCGACCCTGGTGTTCGGGTCCCCAGGTGCGGAAGTGGCACATGTTGCTGCTGCCACCACCTGCGTCCATGCAGGCAATGCAGCTGGCGATGGCGCACACGCCGACCCCGATAGCCTTCCATCCTGAGTGTAGCTCCCTCCACATGTCGTGGAGGTGCTGAAGGCCGGAGATCCTCAGGCGGCGTTACATGAGTCGCCGAGGATACTTAACCCCGAATGTACTCCTCCTCGTCTGCGCATTGGGCGTCTGCATTTTGTCGCGTCACTGTAGTGCCCACGGTACTCGGAACATCCCGCGACATAGTAACAGGAATACTCTTCGTACGTCGTGTGGTCACTGTGCTGAGCACCGCCAACTGCGCGATCGTCTAGGAGAGCGCGCATCGGGATCCCGTCTTGCCCGGCTGGCGGGTCTGAGTAGGTAAGGCGAAGTGTCGGGTCCCGACGCGTGGTGCCTCTGAGCGATGGCGTACCATGCGTCATGCCCTCCACTACATTACCCAGGGGGGTTGAGAGCACAGCTCCTACACTCCCCAGTGCATCCCCGCTTGGCACCGCGGCTCCTCCTTACATATCCTTCTCCTCCTCCTTTTTCTCCTCCTCCTCCTCCTCCTCTTCCTCCTCCTGCGGTTCCTCCTCCTCATCCTCCTCCTCCTTTTCCTCCTCTCCCTCTTCTCCATCCTCATCCTCCAGCGACTGCTGCTGCTGCTTCTCCTCCCCCATCCGCCTTGTCCTCCTTTCCAGAAGTCCTCTAGATCATGAGAGAGAGGCGGCTTCTCAGAAGGCCGGATGGCTCCTGAGAAGCCCCGCCGCCTCCCGAGAAGGCTCGCCTCCCACTGCGGCAGGCTCGTGTCGTGCCGGCCCCAGTGTTGGTTCCAGATGCCGCGGGGATCGTTCAACCTCGGAGGAGGAGGAGGGAGGAGGAGGGAGCAGGAGGAGGAGGAGGCAGGAGGAGGAGGAGGCAGGAGAAGGAGGAGGAGGAGGAGGAGGCAGGAAAACGAGGAGGAGGCAGGAGGAGGAGGTGGAGGAAAGGAGAAGGATGAGGATGAGGATGAGGATGAGGAGGAGGAGGAGGAGGAGGAGGAGGAGGAGGAGTTAAACGATCGGCCGGCTCGAAAACGTCAGACCATTCAGCATCGACCGATTCTGGGTCTGGAGGCCTCTCAAATGGGGTCAGCGTAGATGGGGTCGGAGGATTGCGCCGCATCGCAAACGAATCGCCAACTCATCGCGAATTCATCGGCGATGTGTCGGCGATGTCGGCGTGGAGAAAATCGGCACCCACATCGGTCCGCATCGCCGATGCATCGCCGATGCGCAGGCGGTGCGGCGCGACCTTCTGACCCCATCTGAGAGGCCTGACTGAACGCTGAACGCCGGCGGCGGGGTCGCCGCCAATCGACACGACACGAACCTGTCCTAAGGTTGCCCTCAGAACGATCCGGGCACCCCCACAACGCTCTCGGCGAGGCGCAGCCGCTGGAACGCATCCTCGGGCTGGAAAGCCGCCGAGAAACTACGAATACGCCACAAAACCTCGAACCTCGAACATTTGGAGCCCATCTGGGGGGCCCAGACTAACGTCGGCCCAAGGCGGGGCCAGGACTAGGATAAATCCAGGTGAGGACAAATCGAGAACCTCTGAGATCCGGCGGCTCTGGAGGATGCATCGGGCGCCGCGGCAGTCTCAGAGCGTTCTGGAAAAACGCTCTGGAACGGCTTGATCCTCGTCTTAGCCCCGTCCGAGAAGCCCAAACCCAGAAACTGCGAGCCATGCGTGCGGGCGGCGGACGCTGCCCGAGCGAACGGCTTGCAGCTGCTCGGCGCCCGCTACACCAGCCTGCCCTTCGAGGAGATCGTCCACTGCGATCCTGGCGCCGTCTTTCACGATCCTGCGGGGGATCGTGCTGGGCGTCGTGCCCTGGAACGGACTATCCTCGTCCTGGCCCCGTCCGGAAGTTGCCCCCGAACGCCGCCGCCTGGAGAGTGGCGACGACGGGGCGTGACAGGAAAGAAGGGAGCCTGCTGGCTTGCGCGCGCACGCCACCTCGCGCTGCCTTGGCCTCCTGACCCTCCTCCTCCTCCTCCTCCTCCTCCTTCTCCTCCTCCTCCTCCTCCTCCTTCTCCACCTCGTCCTTCCTTGCTCCCCTCTCTCGACTCCTCCCTCTCCTCCTCCTTCTTTCCCACATCGTCCTCTTCCCTCCATATCCCCGCCTCCTTCCCTTTCCACTCTCCTACCTCCTCCTCCTCCTCAAGAATCCTCCTCCTATCCTCCTCCTCCTCCTCCTTCTCTAACCTTCTCCTCCCCCTCCTCCTCCTGTCCTCCTCCTCTCCTCCCTCCTCCCCTCCTCTCTTCCTCTTTTCCTCTCCTCCCCTCCTCCTCCCCTTCCTTCCTACTCCTCCTCCTCTCTCCCTCCTCCTCCTCCTCTCCCCTCCTCCGCGCTACTCCACCTTCACTCCCTTCTCCTTCTCCCTCTCCTCCTCTCCTCCTCCTACCTCTCCTCTCCTCCTGCCTGCCCGTCTTGCCTCCCTCCTTCCTCCTCCTCCTTTTTCCTCTTTGTTTTTTCCTCTCCCTAAATTCCTCCCCACTCCTTTTTTTTCCTTTTTCTTTCTTCTTTTTCCTCCTCTCCTCTTCCATCCCTGTTTATGTATTAGCTACTGCTAATACGCGGTGTGGGGAGGGGCGGCCATTGGCCGACCTCACCCTGTCAGAAGGAAAAGGGGGCGACACCTCCACCCTGACATCACTCCAGAGACTCCTCCCCGCCCAGGGCGAAGCGCCTGGAGCTCGGACGGGCGCTGCCAAACCTGGGCGGTGGCGGTGGAGGCGGAGGAGGGTCCTCCTCCTCCTCCTCCTCCGCCTCCTCCTCCTCTCCTCCTCACAAATCCTCCTCCTCCTTCTCACTTCCTCCTCCTCCCCTTCTGGCTCCTCCTCCACCTTCTTCTCCTCCTCCTCCTCTTCCTCCTCCTCCTCCTCCTCCTGCTCCTCCTCCTCCTCTCCTCATTTCCTTATCCTCCCTCCTCCTCCTCCTCATCATTTCCTCCTCCTCCTCCTCCTCCTCCTCCTCCTGCTCCTCCTCTCCTCTTCCTCCATCTCCTCCTCAAATCCTCCTCCTCCTCGCTCCTCCACCTCCTCCGTCCTCCACCTTTTCTCCTCCTCCTCCTCCTCCTCCTCCACCTCTTCTTCTCCCTCCTCCTCCTCCTCCTCATTTCCTCCTCCTCCTCCTCCTCCTCCTCCTCCTCCTCAGAATCGTCCTCCCTCCTCCTCCTCCTCCTCCTCCTCCTCCTCAGAATCGTCCTCCCCCCGTGCAGATGACTCCCCAGCCTTTTTGGTTCTCGGTGTGGTGGGGGACGCACAAACTTTAAGGATCCCAGCTGTGGTCCGAAAAGCACCCCGACCACGAGGGCCAGGGAGCGGGGGTCGGGGCGGCAAAGGCTTTATTCGGCCTGCTTTGCGTGAATGCGGCCCACCAGGGCTCGACGCTGCGCGTTATCAAGCATGCAGTGGGGTCACTGGGACCTGTGTCCCCAGAACCCTATTCCGAAGCTTGGGAAGGAGTTCGGGGTAAGGAGGCAGAGAGCTACGAACTCACGCAGTTCGCCTGGAGCCTTCAACCATTCGTTTCGACTAGAACGGCCACGGCCCGAAGTAATTGACCCGCGCATCATCCTCGTTGCCTACCGCCGCTGCCGCCTGCGTCACTTTTCGGGTCGGGGACTATGGACCACTTCACAGCAAGTTCGCAGTAGTCCCCGATCCGCTGATTCGACAGGATCAGCTTGCCAGCAGCCCCGCGCGCAGCCATCGCCATGTTCGCTGCACTCTCAGGGTCGGGGACTATGGACCACTGCACAGCAAGTTCGCAGTAGCCCCCGACCCGCTGATTCGACAGGATCAGCTTTCCAGCAGCCCCTCGCGCAGCCGTCGCTATGCTCGCTGCCGTAGAAACAACATTGGTGGCTGACATGCGTACCATCATTGACTCTGGCCGCCGCGGCGCCCCCACACTGGCTCGGGGACTATACAGACCACTGCACGCCAAGGTCGCAGTAGCCCCCGACCTGCTGATTCGACCGGATCAGCTCTCCAGTCATGCACACCGCTCCTGCTGCTTGCTGCCGCTGCACCTCCCGAGCCCGCGACTCGTTGGCACCCCCCGCTTGCCACGGCTGCTATCCTGTCTCGGCGATCCGATTGGTTTCGCTTCCCTGCGTACCATGTGCTGCCAAGTAGGCTCACATGCAGGGTAAAGAATAGCACAAGCGGACGGGCCGCTGGGGCGCCAAAAACCGGATTTTTTCCGGTCGTTCGGCGGAGCCGCCGGGGTGCCAAAAGCCGGATGTTCCGGCCGTTCGGGTGGGCGCTCGGGTATAATTCTAAGGGTGGTCCATGCGCTCTGGTAATTTTAAATCGGGCCTGTCCCCCTACAGGGGGATTTTCACTGAAAGATTAAAAATACCCCCCAAATGCCTAAAACAGGTAAAAAATATTCAAAAAATAATCCCCCAGACTATTTTTGGACTATTTTTTGGCAATCTTTGGGGTGCTTTTTATTTTCCGTCGAAAATCCTCCTGTAGGGGGACAGGCCCGACTTAACGGTAATTCCAATGGTGTTCCGGGCGCTCCGGCAATCCGAATATATGCTCCAGTAATTCTGGTGGCCGCAGTTTCCGGGGCCATCCAGCAATCATCAGCAAACTCCCAAGTGTCACGGAACTGGTGCGCTGAGTGGTGCCGAGCACGAGTCCAAAAAGCGACGGAGTCGGTGCGCTCAGCATATCACACGCCTCTCAGCGCAGAGAGGCACAGGGGCTCTCCACTTGGCGACACCCTTCTTCGCCGCCTTCGTGCGACAGTCGTGCAGCGAGGCAGCCCTCCTCCCAGGGGGTCTCACCAGAGAGGTGCCGAGAGGCAGCCGTCCTCATGAGGGGGAGGTCCCCTCGACTTCGCGACGCTCTTTTACGCCGCTATCGCGCGGCAGTGGTGCCGATCTGTGCAGTGATGCAGCTACTCTCAAGGGGGTTTTCTTGATTTTGCGACACCCCTTTAGCCGCTATCGCGCGGCAGAGGTGCCGATAGGTGCAGAGAGGCAGCCATCCTCACAAGGGGGTGTCCCCCCCGATTTTGCGGCACCCCATCACGCCGCTATCGCGCGGCAGAGGTGGCGACAACTGCCGAAAGGTGTAGGGCTTGAAGGGGCAGTAGTTTCACGATCGGTCCTCCCGCGAGCTAATTTAAATGCGCGTGTAGCGCAGTCCTCAGACCTTAAACCGGCCACCCCCAACGGGATGCGCTTCGATGCACTTAGCCGCTGGGGGAAAAAGGGACACATACA
>CAUYUJ010010516.1:22500-28046 GCA_963575745.1 Prorocentrum cordatum
GAGTCACGACGGGAGGCTTGTCGCTGTCTTCGGCCTCGGGGGGGCCCTCACAAGGGCCTCGGGGCGGTCGAAGGACTCGGGATGCAAGAGCGGTCCAGGCTGGGGGTAGACGTCATGAACAAAAACATCATGACGTCGGGGGTGTGGGTTTGTGGGTCTTTTTGCCGGTGGCGAGCGCGTAGAAGGCTCTGAAGTCTTGACGCAGAGCTCTTTTACGCATTTGTTACACGGTGTTGTTTACGCTGTTTCGTTTTGTTACGCAGTGCGTTTGAAGCAGTGTTTAACCGCGACGTGTTGACAACGCAATGCGTTTCACGCAGTGTGCATTACGCAAAGAATATACCGTAATAAAAGCCCTACGCAGGTCCCCACAGCGTCGTTGCTTCTACCCCTCTCCCAGGGCCTCCTCCTGAAGCGTGCCAGTCCAAAGCGAAATTGAGCAACGTCGTAATTGAGTCGAAGGGAAGCCCCTTCCCTTTGATCCCTTCCCCGCCCGGAGGGGGGGGGGTCCCGGGGGGGGTCCCGGGTTTTTACGGCGCCCCCCTGGGGAATCCCGGAGCCCCCCAAAGCCCCAAGACGGGCCAAGAGTGCCCCAAGAGGCCCCCAAGACGATCCAAGAGGACCCCGAATCGCCGAATGATCTGTCCAAGACGCCTTGACGGCCTCCAGACGGCCCAAGAGGCCTGCGAGACGCCCCAAGATGCCTCCAGGACCGTTCCCGCGAGAGCCCCAAGAAGCAAACATCATGGATTTCCCATACGTTTTTCAAGAATTTTGGCGTTCTCGCCTCTTCCGCTTCCCCACGCGCCAAGGCGGCCCAAGAGGCCCCCAAGGTCGCCCCGAGACGGCCCAAGAGGCCTCCAAGAGAGTCCCCAAACGGCCCAAGAGTGCCCCAAGACGGCCCAAGACGCCTCCAAGACGGCGCAAGAGGCCCCCAAGACGGTTCCAAGAGAGTGCCCAGACGGGGGACCCGAACGGACATTTCGAGCCCTCAGCCCCGAGAAGCCCCCAAGAGGCCCCCAGGAAGCCCAAAGAGGCCCCAAGAGGCTCCCAAGAGGCCCCCAAACATCCCCCCAGAGGCCCCCGAGAGCGCTCGGAAGAAACCCCAAGAAGCACGTTTTAGGACTCAACCCACGTCAGCATCGTCGTCGTCGCTACCGCCGCCGCCGCCGTCGTCGTTCCCCTTCAGGGTCGGCGGCACCGGCCGTAAGGCCTTCGCAATATACCGTAATAAAAGCCCTACGCAGGAAACACTACATAACACAAGCACGACATTACAACATCACTGCGTAGCAAACTGTGCAAAAAAAACAACACTGCACGGGAAACACAACGTAGAAAACACGACGCAGGAAACATTACGTAGAAATCGCTACGCATGAAACTCTACGCAGGAAGCACTAAGTAGAAACCGATACGTGAAAAACACTGCGTACAACATACACATTACGCTAGAAACACTACGCACGAAGCAATACGTGAAACACACTGGTAAGAAACACTACGCATGAAACATTGCGTAGAAAGCAATACGCAGGACACACTACGTAGAAACCACTACGCAGGAAACACCACGCAGGAAACACCACGTTGAAAACACGACATAGAAAACACGAGGTAAAACAACGCACTACGCCGGACACACTACGTACAACAACATTACACAGGAAACACTACGTAGGAAACACTACGCAGAAACATCACTCAGGAAACACTACGACGTAGAAAACACTACGCAGGAAACACAACGTATAACAGTAGATGTAAACATCGGAGTTAAAGCAATTACGAAAAAAATGCATGCGTAGAAAACACTACGCAGGAAACACTATGCAGGACTCACTACGCAGGAACCACTAGGTAGAAAACGCTACGTCAAAACACTGCGTAAGAAGCACTGCGGAACAAAAACACCACGCAGGAACCACTACGTAGAAAACACTACACAAGAAACACTACGTAGACAAAACGTCCCCACGGAGAAGACACTACGCAGGAACCACTGCGTAGAAAACACGACGTGAAACAACATAACGTAGAACACACTACGTCAAATACACTGCGTAAGAAAAACACTGCGTAAGACAAGCGCTGCGTAAGACAAACACATCCTCCCCCTGTTCCTCCTCCTCCTCCTCCTCCTTCTCCTCCTCCTTCTCCTCCTCCTCCACTCAACCTCTCCTCCCTCCTCCTCCTCCTCCTCCTCCTCCTCCTCCTCTCCTCCTCCCTCCTCAAACCCTCCTCCTCACCCCTCCTCCTACTCCTTCTCCTCCTCCCCCTTTCCTGCTCCTCCTCCTCCCTTCCTCCTCCTCCTCCTCCTCCTCCTACCTCCTCCTCCCCTCCTCCTCCTCCTCCTCCTCTTCCTCCGCCTCCCTTCCTCCTCCTGCTCCGTGCTCCTCCTTTTCCTCCTCCTCCTCCTCCTCCTCCTCCTCCTACCTCCTCCTCCTCCTCCTCCACCTCCTCCTGCTCCTCATCATCCTCCCCTCCTCCTCCTCCTCCTCCAACCTCCTCCACCTCCTCCTCATTCCTCCTCCTCCTCCTCCTCCTGCCTCCGCCTCCTCCTCCTCCTCCCTCCGCCTCGGGAGCGTCTGGCTCGTGCTACGGCGGCCGCTCCGACGGATGCAGCTCGTGCCGGATCGCGGCGAGCGAGGGTGGGAGTGGAGAGGGATCAGACCTTCTCAACCTCCTCCGCCTCCTCCCGCTTCCTCCTCCTCCCGCCTCCTCCTCGGCTAACCGCGGAGAGGCAGTGGTCCTCCTCCTCCTCCTCCTCCTCCTCCTCCTCCCTCCTCCTTCCTCCATTCCTCATCCTCCGCCTCTCTCTCCTCCTCCTTCCCTCCTCCTCATCCTCACCCCGCCTCCTCCTCGCGTCCTCGCTTCCTCCTCCCCCCTCCTCCTCCTCCTCCTCCTCCCTCCTCCCTCCTCTCCTCCTCCTCCATCCCCTCCGCCTCTTCCTCCTCCTCCTCCCTCCTCCTCCCTCCCTCCGCCTCCTCCCTCCCCTCCTCCTCCGCCTCCTCCTCCTCCTCCTCCTCCTCCTCCTCCTCCTCCTCTCCTTCCCCTCCTCCTCCTCCTCCTCCTCCTCCTCCCTCCTCCTCCTCCCCTCTCCTCCTCCTCCTCATCCTCCTCCTCCTCCTCCTCCTCCTCCTCCTCCTCCTCCTCCTGCTCCTCCTCCGACCTCCTCACAAGGCGGCGGGGCTTCTCAGAAGCCCTCCGGCCTTCTGCGAAGTTTCTTGTTCTGCGCCCTCGGGGAAGGCTCAGGGCACTTCGCAGAAGGCCGCGGGACTTCCGAGCCTTCTGAGAAGGCCCGCCCCTTCTCGCTTTCTCCCCGGGCTCGCACGCCTACCCAGCCCAGTCCAGAAGTGAAGCGGAGCGAACGCCCGCGTTGCGCGCGCTCCTCATGGGTAGCCCGCCCGTGCCCCTTGCGGCGATGGCGAGCAGTAGGAGCTCGGCCACAAGAAGCCTCCCGCAAGAAACCCAATCCTGAGACCCCAGGACGTCCATTGATTTTTGGTGTGGAAACGTCACGCTCGCTCTCCGCAGCAAAACCATCGAAACCCAAGAAACACAGGGCACCCTGGAGGCAAGCAGAGTGCTCAGGACCGGTTTGTCATCCTGAGTCGTTTTTTGACGGTCCCAGGGCCCGACGAGGGCCGCTAGAGGCAGAAAATTGAGAAACAACTCCGTCTTGATTTTTTCAAGGGTCCCAAATGAGGTGGTGGCAAAGCGGGCGCCGCCGCCTTCCTCTGGGAGGACGTTCGACCTCCCTGGCGGCTGCTCACCTCCCAGGTGCCCCAACCTTGGTGCAGCAACCCTCTGCGGCGAGCGAAAGCCCCCTCCTCCTCCTTCTCCACCTTCTCCTCCTCCTCCTCCTCCTCCTCCTTCTCCTCCTTCACCTCCTCCTCTTCCTCCTCCTCCTCCTCCTCCTCCTCCACCTTTTCCTCTTCCTCCTCCTCCTCCTCCTCCTCCTCCTCCTCCTCCTCCTCCTCCTCCTCCTCCTCGGGTCGCCTACGGCCCCGGGGGAAACCGTGCACGTGGGATGGGGTTCCCAGGAGCGACTTTTAGACGGCAGAAGAGCCCAGAATCGAATCGATAAGTCGGATCGGCGATCGAAGTGGTCGACATGTCGATGAGTCGGATCGGATCGGTCGAATCGAGCAGTCGATCAAAATGGTCGATAAGTCGACCAGTCGAGTCGATATATGGAAGTCGATCGGATCGGCGGAAATCGGCGACCAAGTCGGGAGGAGTCGAATCGGCGGAAACTGGCAGGCTGAGAAGGGCTCCGCTGAGAAATCGGCGTCCAGGTCGGAAGGCGAAGCCGAATCGAATCGGAACTGGACGCCGTCGAGATCGAATCGAACCGGATCGGAGGAGCCGCCATGAGCCCCGTGTCGGGCAGATCTGGGCCTGGCGGGAGAGCGGCCCCTGTCCCCAAACCCCCGACGTCGTGCTGTGTTCGCAACGTCGATCCCCGGGACCGACTGCCTCTCATCCCGAGTCGTTCTCCGACGGCCCCGAGGCCCGGGGAGGGCCCCCTGGAGGCCGACAGTAGCGACAAGCCTCCCGCCGTGCTTGCTCCTCCGCAGCGCGAGGAGGTCTGGGTCTCCTCGACTGGCCTTCCTCCGAGGATGGCGCCCCAGGGCTCCGAGTGGCACGGCCCCATCGCGCATGCCGCTCGCCGGTGGCCTGGATCGGCGCCGGGCCCGGGGGGGGGGGCGCAAAGGGACCAGGCCTTCCGCGAAGGCTCGGAAGGCCTCGGGCCTTGCGAGAAATTTCCTGCGCCTCCTCCTCCTCCTCCTCCTCCTCCTCCTCCTCCTCCTCCTCCTCCTCCTCCCTCCTCCTCCCTCCTCCGCCCTCCTCCGCCCTCCTCCTCCTCCTCCTCCTCCTCCTCCTCCTCCTCCTCCTCCTCCTCCCGCTTAGGCTCCTCCTCCCACCTCCTCCTCCTGCTCCTCCTCCTGCTCCCTCCTCCTACCTCCTCCCCTCCTCCTTCTGCTCCCCCTCCTCACCCCTCCTCCTCCTCCTCCTCCTCCTCCTCCTCCTCCTCCTCCTCCTCTTCTCCTCCTCCTCCTCCTCCTCCTCCTCCTCCTCCTCCTCCTCCTCCTCCTCCTCCTACTCCCCTCCTCCTCCTCCCTCCTCCTCCTCCTCCTCCTCCTCCTCCTCCTCTCCTCCTCCTGCTGCACCTCCTCCTCCTCCTCCGCCTCCTCCTCCTCCTCCCGCTCCACCGCCACATTAACTCATATGTAAAATACTCTCCCTCTTCCCCTGATGGCGTCCGGGTGATGCCGCGCACCCTCCGCGCACTGTTTTTTAACACACAGGATGCCCGGGAAATCCCGGGAAACGACTCTCGCTGAGGCGCCGGCGTCATTTTTTCCCAAAATGCTGCTCTCGTTGAGGCGCCGGCCTCATTTCTGCTCCCGAATCGTTCCGAATCGTGCTCCCCCTGCAGCGTGGGCCTCATTTTCGGATCGGTGTTTGGCCTCCGTCGTTCAGGATGGCGTTCTCGCCCCAGCGCGGGCCTTTTTCTCGCGCGCCCATCCGCCCGCCAC
>CAUYUJ010010517.1:0-5000 GCA_963575745.1 Prorocentrum cordatum
TTGGGTTCCTCCAGTGCTGTTCCTCTTGCCCTCCTGGGGCACGGATGCGCTTGCAGGGCCAGGAAGGGGCTGCGTTCCTTCTTTGGCGTTCCTTCTTTCAGCGGCCCGACGGTAGGTCGCCAGGCGGTTCAGGACGCCTCCGGGGAGGTCTGGGAGCGAAGTCCAGAGGTGGCCAGAGAGGGGACATCTCACGGCATGGATCTCGGGGGCTTCTCCTGCCGCCTGATTTTGCCTCTCCCCCTCCCTCCTCCCTCCTCCTCCTCCCTTATCCCCCCGTCCTCCTCGCTCCTCCTCCTCCTCCTCTCTCCTTCCTCCTTCCTCCTCCTCCTCCTCCTCCGCCTCCTCCCCCTCCTCCTCCTCCTCCTCCTCCTCCTCCTCCTCTCCTTCTCCTCCTCGTCCTCCTCCCTCTCCTCCTCCTCCGCCCTCCGCCTCCTCCCTCTCCTCCTCCTCCTCCTCCTCCCCTCCTCCTCCCTCCTCTCCTCCTCCTCCTCCTTCCTCTCCCCCTCCTCCTCCCCTCCTCCTCCTCCTCCTCCTCCTCCTCCTCCTCCCTCCTCCTCCTCCTCCTCTCCTCCTCCTCCTCCTCCTCCTCCTCCTCCTCCTCCTCCTCCTCCTCCTCCCCCTCTTGGGATTCACGGGCGCCTCTTGCACGTCGTGGGGGCAGAGAGCTGCTCCACTTGTCCCCCTGTTCCCCTCCCGCCCCCCACCCCCCCTGGAGCGAGAAACATGCAGTGGAGACCCACGCCAAAAAACACTCTGCTTGCCAGCCTCGAGCTTATCCCTATCCCTAAGATTGACACGCCAAAAGGCGATGGCAATCTTAGGGGTGCGCCCTCAAAAAATAAGGGAATCCCTAAGATTGGCATCGTGATGAGGAGATGCCCAGCATAGGGATAGGGATATGTTCCAGGCTGGTAATATGCTTGCCTCCAGGGTGCCCTGGGTGTCCTGGATTTCGACGGTGTTGCTATATGGAAGGCGTGACGTTCCCAAGCCAAGGATCGAGGGACGTCCTGGGGCCTCAGGGTTGGCTTTCCTGTGGAAGGTTTCTTGTTGTCGGGCCCCTACTGTTAAGTCGGGCCCGTCCATCTACAGGAGGAATATTCAACAATATTTGTTTGTTGACTATTTTGGGGCATTTTGGCTATTTTGGAGCATGTTTGGACTATTGTTGATTTTTCGTCCATGGTCCGCCTGCAGAGAGACATGCCCGACCTAACCCTGCTGTGTCCGTACCCCTGGCCGCGCGGGCCGGGCGCCGGGGCCGCGGCCCCGCGGATGCGGGGCCTTTTCTCTCTCTCGCGGAGGCGCCCCGCGCGGAGCGCGCCCGTGCGATCCCGCGTGACATCGCGCGCTCCAGGGTCCGTGCCACCGCGGGTGCGCGGACTCAGAGATGTCCGTCGCCGCTCCTGACAGGGGCCTCGGCCTTGCCTCCTCCT
Organism: Prorocentrum cordatum; assembly: GCA_963575745.1. NCBI lineage: Eukaryota > Dinophyceae > Prorocentrales > Prorocentraceae > Prorocentrum > Prorocentrum cordatum. The sequence continues at coordinate 1,437 of CAUYUJ010010517.1, forward strand.
GCTCCTGACAGGGGCCTCGGCCTTGCCTCCTCCTCCTCGTCCTCCTCCTCCTCCTCTTCCTCCTCCTCCTCCTCCCTCCCCCTCCTCCTCCCTCCTCCTCCTCCTCCTCCTCCTCCCTCCTCCGCCTCCTCCCTCCTTCCTCCTCCTTCTCCTCCTCCTCCTCCTTCTCCTCTTCTCATCCTCCCGTCCTTCCCTTCTCCTCCTCCTCCTCCTCCTCCTCCTCCTCCTCCTCCTGCTCCTCCCCGTCTTTGCTATCTGGAGCCGCTCCTGCACGGTCTCATGGGCCTGGCGAAGGCCCCCAGAGGTCGTCCTCCAAAAGGGCCTGCCTCCACGGTGGGGGCATTGGACAAGGATCCCCCAGGGTCTGGAAGCCTGTGTAAATCCAATTGTGGATCGGCCATGGATATCACCACAACCCTCATCAGATAAGGAATTCTCCAGGGTCTGAAGCCTCCTGGGCACATTCCTTAACGAACGCCCCCGCTGTATAGGAGTCCAGGGCCCTCGAGCTACACAGTGTTTTGGGGCGCTTTCGTGGGCCGTTGTCGTTTTGGTTTGTGTGGCAACAGAGGCAGAACGACGACAGAACGAAGGAGCACAAAAGCAAAAGGACAACGAAGCACACTGTTTAGCTCGAGCGCTGAAGGGGTCCTGGCTCCATCCCTGGAGAACTGGTCCTCGGGCCCCCACGCCCTCCTACTTTGCGTCAGACTATGGCAATGGCAACCCCTGCTGTTGCAGTGGCTCTCTCTGCCACTGCCAAAGCTCCACCTGCTCTCGCAACACAACGGCTTCCTGTGACTAAGATGACGGCGTCCCAACGGTTTGCCAACAGCCATCCACTCCGAAGCAGAGCAGACCCAGACATGCGACGTCTTGTTTTTTTCAGGACGGCGTCCCTGGAAGTCCCGACCCTTTCCCCGTGACCGCTTTGCCATCCCGAGCCGTTTTTTGACGGTCCCAGGGCCCGGCGAGGGCCTCCGAAGGTTGAACATAGTGATGAACTTGCCGTCTTGATTTTTGTTAAACGACGCGAGCCTGTGTGTGTGTGTGTGTGTGGATTGGTCCTCTGCCCCCCCCCATCATGTCAAGGTCACCTCGCGGACAGCGTCCTTGTCCGCTCCCCGGGGCGGCGCCGCGCTCCCGGAGTAGGCCTTTGGAAACGGCAGGGCCGTCTTTTCACCGCTTCCGAAAAGTGTCTCCTGACAACGGAAGCGGCAAGAAACGGCGACCGGAAACGGCACCAAAAACGGCTCCAGGGTTGGAGCCGGAGCCGGAGCCAGCACACCAACGGCGCCGGAGCCGGTAGCGAAAGCGGCGCGTCGGCTCCGGAAAACAAGATCGGCAGAACGGAAATGGTAACAACACCGGCCCTGTCGTTTCCAGGGCCCGCTAAGTTTCTATAGAGGAGCAAAACATAAAAACTCGGAGGTCCGCGCGGATTTCTCGGATCGGCGCTGGACCCCCCTCCCTGGCGCGCGGAGCGCGCCAGGGGATCTAGCGCCGATCCGAGAAATCCGCGCAGACCTCCAAGTTTTTTATGTTTCTGCCACTTTTGTTGTTCCCCTAGCTAAGCCTCTGCCGCCCCCCCAGGTCAAGGTTACCTCGCGGACGGCGTCCCTGTCCGCTCCGCGGGGCGGCGCCGCGCCCCCTGGGTGGGGCCGCGCGCCCGGGCCGCTGCGGCCCCTGGAGGTCTTCGGCGGGCTCCAGGAGGGCCCCGCGCGCGTCGCCGCGGCCGCCGCGGCGCGCGCGCGCGCGGGGCCGCGGCGGGACGGCTTCCGTGCAAGTAGTTTTGAGTCGGGCACGTTCCTCTACAGGAGGAATAACATATTGTCTGGGGACGATGTTTAACTAAAGTGTTTGTTTTGATCATTTGTGGTATATGATTCGAGTAGGTTTTTTCTTTGTCGTCCAACAAATCCGCCTGCAGGGGGACGTGCCGCCCGACCTAAGTCTTGGGCTCTCCAGGCCCTCTTGATGTCGTCATGAGGTCTTGAACTGTTGCAGTTGCTTCGCAAGGGACGCTCTCGCCCGGCTTCTGGCCCCCGGGGCCTTCACATATCGAGCTTGCTCGAGAGACGGCGTGGAGGAGGGGGTCCGGGGCTCCGGTCGTGTTTTTTTGTTGCGTCTCTGCATTTTTGCACCGTCGGATCCCGGGGGCTTGCTGTTGTCAGCGACGCGTCTTGGCGCCAGTAGGCACGGAGCAGCAGGGGGCCCGTGCTCCGTGCGTGCACGGAGTAAGAGGAGCCTGCCGCTCCGTGTATTTATCCGGTGCACGGAGTGGTAGGACTCTATTATCTTTTGCATCCACTGCACGGGATAGCAGGAGCTAGTTCTTCGTCTATCCAACACATGGAGTCTTAGGGGCTTCGTCCCCGTGTATGGTAGGTTTGCGTCGTGTCGACTGGCGGCGACCCAGAATCAGTCGATGTGAATGGACAATTGGAAGCCTCGGAAGCGACCGATCGTTCTTGAACGATGCACGCAGTGCCAAGAACCAACGCCGGGATCTTCACGACACGAACGTGCCGTATCCCATACGCGCGTTAACAGAAGCCTTGTACTAACCATATCCAACACACGGGGTTATCCGAGCCTATTATGTAGTGCGCCTGTTCAAGAAGAAAAAGAAGCTCATAGCTATGTGTTCCCAATCCGCGGAGTAACAGAAGCTTGTTACCCTGGGTTTTATGTCCACGGACTAAGAGGAGCCTCCCACTTCGTTTATCATATCCATGAGTATCCGGGGCAGCGCGGAGGCATGGGCGCCCATGAATCCGTGGAACCAATACACGGAATTAGGATTTGTTCAGTCTGTGCATCCAACACACGGAGGATATTGTTCCGCGTGTCCAATACACGGAGTGGTCGGCTTCTTTTCATTTCGCGTTATAGAACCCGGAAGTAATGGTAGCCGTCTGCTCCGCGCGCCAAATAAACGGAAGACAGATTTCTCCTTCTGCGGCCAACAGAAGTACACTTCGGTTGGATCTGGTATTTCGTACTGCCAGGCGCTGCGGAGCCAAAAGGAGAGCCCCCGGGAGCCGACAATGGCCAGAACTTTCCGTCGTGTTTTGTGACGACACGAAGACCCCAGGGATGTCGGAAACGCAAGAAAAAAACGAATCCCTCTTTTTCCTCCTCCTTCTCGACGTCCCCATCCTCCTCCTCGAGATCCTCATCCTTCGCCTCGTCCTCCTCCGCCTCCTCCTCCTCCTCCTCCTCCTCCTCCTCGAGGGCCGCCCTCTAGGTCGTCCCCGGCGACGGTGTTGTCTCCAGGGAGATCCTCCTCGAGATCCTCCTCCTGGAAGGAGATCCTCCTCCTCGCGATCCTCCTCAGGATGTCGATGGCGACGGCGGCGTCGGCGGCGGCGCCGCCGCCGCCGTGCGCGCGCTGCTCTCGTGGCACGCAGGAGGCCTTTCAGCGCGGCCTCTGCGAGCTGCGGGAGGGCGGGGCCGCGCCGCCCGCGGGCCGCGGAGGCCCCGGCGGCCGGGGCTGGGATAATGCCCCTTGCGGCCGGTCGTCGGTCGTCGATCGCGGATCCTATAGGTCGTGGGTCCTCC
>CAUYUJ010010517.1:7500-28045 GCA_963575745.1 Prorocentrum cordatum
AGCGGGAGCCTCGGGACAGGGACTAAGGCAGACAGGGGTCAGCCAGAGCGCCGGACCTCGCAGGAGCGTGCAGGGCCACCGCGACTGCGAGGCGGGGAGTTGTCTGTGACAAGAGAGGGAGAGAGAGAGATTCACGACATGCACTCGAGGAGGTGCTGCAAGCCGTTTTCGCAGTCCGTCGTCGCTGGCACTGGGGCCGCCTGCAAGCCTATGAGCGTCCGATGGGCTTGCCGGTTCCAGGGAAGACACGAAGGGCTCCGAATGAATTTGGACCTGATATTGCCTTCTTGAGAGAGAGAGAGAGAGATAATACAACAGGGGCAGCAAGACAGCAGCCCAGCAATGACCTTCACAGAGCCTCGTGCCCCAGGCGTGGGGGCTGGCGGGCAGGCACAGGAGTGCAAATGCGCCTGCGCGTGCGCATTCCTGCGCCAGCGCATGCGCAGTTGCACAGATGCCCGGGCTCTTCGCCCGAGGTTCTCAGACCAAAGGGTCTGCGACAAGCTGCGCCTGGCCACCCTGTGTGGTTGCAGGGGGCGCCTGCCCTCCCGCCTTTCTGGCCCTGCTCGCAGCTGGGTCGCGGGTGGGTCGCGGGTGGGTCGCGGGTGCGTCGCGGGCGGGCCGCAGGTGGTGTCGCGGGCGGATCGCGGGCGAGGACGACGACAACAGTGCAGCAACAACATTGATGATTTTAGGATTGTTCGCTCTTGCCTGCTCGCGTGCCCTTCAAACCGTCTATCCCAGAACCCTCGATGCCCGTCCTCTTCGTCTTCGATCGTACCCCATCTTGGGGATCCATCTTCCTTACCCGCCACGTGTAGTTGGCGCAGCCCCTAGAACAAAGAAGGGAGGGAGGATGGAAGGACGGTGCAAGTGGGAGAGAGAAGGACGCAGCACGATAGAGAATACGGTAGGTTCGCGTCGTGTCGACCGGCGGTAACCCCGCCGCGGGCGTCCAAAGTGGAACGTCGCCGGTGGCCCAGAATCGGCCTACATGGAACGATCGGGCGATCGAAGAGCAGCCGATCGTTCAAGGCGGAACGATCCACGCGGTGTCGGAAACCAACGCCGGGGTCGTCACGACACGAACCTGCCGTAGCCGAAGACCCGGACCCCCGACGTAATGATTTGTTCGTAACGTCGACCCCCAAAAGTCTCGACCCATTCCCCAGCACCAGTTTCGCATCCTGAGTCGTTTTTGACTGTCCCGAGGCCTGGCGAAGCCCCCCGATGCCGAAAATGACAAAAAACCTCGCGTCATGATTTTTTCATTGCTTGAGGGGGCCTGGGGAAGGATTCGGAACAGACACCAGCGGCAGCCCCAGACGGGCAGGTCGGGCGGGCGGACCCTAACGGGCGCAGGCGAGGCGGGAGGGCCCAAGCGGCGGGGTCGAACTGAAGCGGCAGCTGAAGCGTCGGTCGTGCACGCATCGCAGGGACGTCTTGAGCGATAGCGTGATTCCTTAGGAACTCGTAGGGAAGTCCAGAGCGAGAGAGGGTGAATCCTGAGTGTCGCGGGCGCGGCGCACGTGTTGATTTAGAGGGGATCTCGCGCGAGAGCGCGATTTCTCGAAACACTGTGGAGATGTCCGGCGCGAGAGCGGGATCTCGAAGAAACTGTGGGGGCGTATCACGCGGGAGCCGCTGTTGTGGTTCGGGGGCCAGCGATGCAGTCTGAGGCGCAGAACAAGGTGCGGGCCCTGGGAGGGACGCTCCATCTGAAACATCTCAAGGTGTACTCGATGGTGTTCGTTTTCTGTTCAGTGTTTTGCCGATCGGCGCGGGCCCTCGCGCCCCTCCCTCCCCCCCCCGTGGAGTAGATCTGCTTGTTTTCTGCTTCAGGCAGGTGGAGTCTCCCCCAGAGCACGCACGGTTCCAAACAGCCGCACTAAGCAGAGGTAGCCAGACCCCCCCCTCCCCCCACCTTCCGCCCAATGTCGAAACGCCGGATAAGAAAACGCTCACAAGGGGGATCAACAACAATTAGTATTGAGGTGGCACTAAATGGGTGCAATGGGAATTCAGCAACAACCGCTATCATTTGAAGACTGTTCGCTCTCAGATGTTCGTGTCTCAATCGGCACGTATATCCCAGATCCTCGATGCCCGCCCTCTCTGTCTTCGATCGTACCGCCCTTGGGGGTACTACTCTGCCACGTGTAGCTGGCGCAGCCCCTAAGCAGGAAGAGGAGGGTGACATGACACGAGATAGAAAGAGCGAGGATGAAATGAGTGCGGGAAGGGAGCCACATACAGGAGAGCCATCTACAAAGACACACGCGTAAAACACACAGGATTGGAGCCCCAGGAACGGGTCAATCTGTATGAGCACGCGTACAACACAAAGGATTCGAGCCACATAAGAGGGGCAATATATAGGAGCACGCGCAAACAACACAGGATTCGAGCCCCAGGACCCCAGGCGGCTACCCTTGTTGGGGGTGCTGAAGCCAGCGCCTCGCCTGGAGGCATCCTCGCGAATTGCTCCAGCGGCAGAGGGTATTGAGCACGCAAGCTCGGGTGTTGCTAGAAGTGCCCCTGGGCCAAGGTGCCCCCAGGATTCTCGTGGTAGCCCGAACGGCCTTTCGAGCACCCCTCACGAGGCCCAGAGGGCCCCAGGGGCTCCAAAATGGATCGACAAGTTGGGGGCACCTTGGGCAGGGGCACTTCTAGCAACACCCGACAAACAGGGAAGCCGCTTGAGACATCCCCGCAATCTGGGCGCGAACGGGCCCCGTGAGATACCCCCCCTGCCGCTACCACGTGAGGGTGTAGCAACCAGCGCCTCGCCTGAGACATCCTTGCACATTGCTCCTGCAGCAGAGGATATCGAGCACGCAAACAGGGAAGCCGCTTGAGACATCCCCGCAATTTGGTCGCGAACGGGCCCAGTGAGATGGCCCCCTCTGCCGCTACCACGTGAGGGTGCTGAAACCAGCGCCTCCCCTGCGGCACCTTCACAAGCTGCTCCGAAAGTTGAGGATGTTGAGCATGCAAACGGGCAGGCCGCCTGAGACATCCCCACGTTGTGGGCAGGAACGGGCCCGCGCAATACCCCCCTGGCGCCCCCCCCCCCCCCTGGGAGTGCTGAGACCAGCGCCTCCCCTGCGACATCTTCACAGGCTGCTTCGAAAGCAAAGGATGTGGAGCATGCAAGCAGGCAGACCGCCTGAGACGTCCCCACCGTCTGGGCGCGAACGGGCCCGCGCAACACCCCGTTGCCCTCCCCCCCCTCCGATGGAGTGCTGAAGCCAGCGCCTCGCCTGAGAGATCCTCACGAATTGCCCCGAAAGCAAAACATATTGAGAATGTACACAGGCCCGTGCAATTACCTCCCTGGCGCCCCCCCCCCTGGGAGTGCTGAACCCAACGCCTCGCGTGAGATTTCCTCGCGACATGCCGCCTAACACATCCAAACAATTTGGGCGGGAAGGGTCTCGCGGAATACCTCCTGGGCGCTCCCCTTTGGGAGTGCTAAATCCAGAGTGGTGAAGCCAGCGCCTCGCCTGAGAAATCGCGCCCCCGACCCCCCCCCGGGTGCCCAGATGTTACGCTTGAAGCAAATAGCTACCAAAATAAACACATCTGATGATCCATAACAGCAAACCGCCAGAGTGAGTCAGAGTATGAGTGAGTCGGGGTCTGAGGGTGATCTGAGTACGAGCATGATCTAGTCTGAGTATGTTTGAGTCCGAGAGTGTGTGAGCCTGAAAGTGAGCTAGTCAGAGTGTGAGTAAGTCTGAGTGTACTGAGCCTGGGTATGAGTGAATCTGAGTATGAGTGAGCCTGGGTATACGTGCGATGATGCTGATGATGATGATGCTCATGAGGATGCTGATGACGAGGCTGGCGATGCTGCTGATTACGAGGGTGATCATGAGGATGATGACGATGATGATGATGATGATGATGATGCTGATGCTGATGCTGATGCTGATGATGATGATGATGTTGATGATGATGATGATGATGAGGATGATGATGATGATGATGACGATGGTGATGATGATGATGATGATGATGATGATGATGATGATGATGATGATGATGATGATGATGATGATGATGATGATGATGATGATGATGATGATGATGATGATGATGATGATGATGATGATGATGATGATGATGATGATGATGATGCTGCTGCTGATGATGATGATGCTGATGATGATGATGATGATGGTCATACTGCTGCTGCTGATGCTGATGACGCAGCTGATGGTGGTGATGATCATGCGTATGATGATGGTGACGCTGATGCTGATGCTGCTGTTGCGGATGTTGATGATGTTGATGATGGTGAGGTTGAGAATGGGGATGGGGATGACGATTGCAATGCGGTTGACGATGATGATGTTGATGATGACGTTGCTGTTGCTGTTGCTGATGATGCTGCTGATGGTGTTGTTGGTGGTGATGACGATGCTTACCATGCTGTTGATGGCGATGAGTTCGACGATGCAATTCTGCTGGTCATGATTCAAGATTATGTTACTGAGGGTAGTGCCGACGATTATGATGATGCTGTTGATGGTGCTGGCGATTATGTTCATGTCGAGTGGCGACCGAGATGGCGGTGTCGACAGCGATGAAAACCGTAACGGCTGTGCTGACGATGTGGGGAAGACCGAGGTTGATGATATTGATTATGCTGATGAGGAGGAGGAGGAGGACGAGGAGGAGGCGGAAGAGGAGGAGGAGCGGTCGGTCGAGGTGGGTGACGGCGAGGAGGAGGACGCCCAGAGTAATTCAAGGTTGCAGACGCGACTCTGCAGCACAACTTCCCGCGCCAAGTCTCTTCCCCATGTTCCCCTATTGGTGCTCCTTGTCGCTACGCGACGCCCCCTCCCTTTGAACGACCAGTACGCTGGGGCCTGCAATTATGGTGAGAGCCCCTGCTTATGAGGAAGAGGGGGGGGAGGGGATGATGATGATGATGATGATGATGATGATGATGATGAGGAGGAGGAGGAGGAGGAGGAGGAGGAGGCAAGGGTGCGGGCGGAGGGGGCTGACGGAGGAGAGGCAATGGCCTTGGAGGAGGCGCGTGGGGTAGAAGGGAGGAGGATGGAGATCTCCCTGGCGAAGGGAGGGAGGGAGGGGGGAGGACGAAGAGAAGGAATAGGAGGGGGACGAAGAGGAGGAATAGGAGGGGGGTGAGGAGGAGGAGGAGGACGAAGAGGGGGGACTAGGAGGAAGAGGCGCACGAGGAGGAAGAGAAGGGGGATGAGGAGGGGTGTCGAAGGAGGAGGAGGAGGAAGATGAGGAATGAGCAGAGGAAGGACGACGCAATCGTTTATTATGTTGCTGAGGAGGAGGGGCAGGGCGGACGAGGAGGACGAATAGGAGTCGTAGCGCGGAGACGGGGACGGAGGCGGCGGAGGAGGAGGCAGGAAGGAGGAGCAGGGATGAGGGGAAGGAGGACGGTGTATCAAGTTGTTTTGGGACTCGATCGGGTAACGGATCAGGGCGATGACGATAACGATGGCGATGGACATGACGATGGTGACGATGATGAGGATGATGATGTTGATGATGATGTCGTTGCTGACGATGTTGTACGTGTCGTTGAGGGTGGTAATTTGGATGAGGCCATCGGTGCTGGCATGATGATGTTGAGGTTGCTGCTGCTGATGATGATGGTGCTGATGATGATTAGGATTACGGCCCTAATGATGCTGAGGATCATGACGTTGTTGGTGATGACGATGATGTTGTTGTTCCTGGTGAAGACGAACCGTCGAAATAATATGCATACGGATATGATGGTTCGGAGGGAGGCTACGAAGGTCATGATCATGATCAGGATCTTGCTGATGGTTATTATGATGATGATGGTGATGGTGCTGAGGGTGACGATGATTATGATGCTGCGGTATATGATAATGACGATGGTGATTATGATGATGATAATGGTGATGATGACGATGTTGATGATGATGGTGATGATGGTGATGGTGGAGATGATGCTTATGATGATAATGGTGATGATACTGAGGATGCTGAGGATGAGTAAGCTGATGGTGACTATGATCATGTGATGATGGCGACGACGTCGATGGCGATGGTGACGTCGACAACGACGACGATCGTGACGATGATGATGCTGATGATGCTGGGGCACATGAGGATAATGCGTAGAATTACGGGAAATGAATACGAGAAGGAGCAAGAGGAGGAGTAGAAGGAGGAGGAGGAGGAGGAGGAGGAGGAGGAGGAGGAGGAGGAGGAGGAAGGGGAGGAAGACGGCAGGGAGGATGAGGAGGACGAGGACGATAAGGAAGAGGAGGAGGAGAAGGAGGAGGAGGAGGAGGAGCAGGAGGAGGAGGAGGCAGGGGAGGAGAAGGAGAAGCAGGAAGACCAGATGGAAGAGGCCGAGGTTGATGGAGAGAAGGAGGAGGGGAGGGAGGCCAGCCCGGAGGACCCCAGCCCTCGCAAACCGCCCCGCGACGCCCGCAGGGACGCACTCGCTGAGCCTCGTCGAGTTCTCCGTGCAGGCGCCCGGGTGGCCGGCGCGGAACGCCGAAACGGCGCAGAGGCCAACAATTTTCGCTGTGAAGCAAAAACCTGGGCATCGCTCGGACGCTTGTTTTATTCGTCGATCGTGTTCTTTTTGCCTTCTGGGCCATAACGCGCGTTATAGCCCCCTTTCCCCCCCCGATAACGTAACGCTCCCCCCTATCGGTGCATCCCCGGCGTCTGGCACCGCAGTCTAGGGGGAGGGGGGCCGGGGGGGGGGCGCTACGTTATGCTCCTCCCCGCCCCACTCCCCCCCCCCTCCTCCCCTGCCATAACGCCCGTTATGGCCGCGAGTGAAAAAATGCGCTCGTCGGCGAGGACCATCGAAGCAGTCTGGGATCATGTCGCGATAGAATGCACGCACGGAGCCAAAACATGCAAACATAATGGACGTCCGAGCGATGGCGAGGAAACCGAAGGAAGGCCATTGATCTCGACATCTTCCAGCCTTCCTGTCGGTTCTCTTGGAGGCCTTTGGGGCTGTCTTGGAGGCCTCTTGGAAGCTTCTTGGGCCATCTGGAGGCCATCTTAGGCCGTCTCGCGTCCATCGTGGGCCGTTTTGGCCACATGTTTCGGCCATCTTGGCTCTCTTGGGGCCATCTTGGCCTTCTGGGAGGCCATCTGGAGGCCGTCTGGAGGCCATCTGAAGCGACAACCCCCACGAGAGGGAGGTCGCCCAGAGCTTTCCTTGTGGCCGGCGGGCTGTGCCGAAGCCCCAGGGGGAGTTTTTTGGGACAAGAACCAACAAACACCAGACATCCAGCACGCCGCGCACCACTGTAGCAAGCCACAGGGTGCGTCGGATCGAAGACGCCTACGGCGAATCACCGCCGCCCCCTGCTTTTTACCGTACGCCTATGTGACACATGTGGCCAACCCAACCGTTTGGGCAAAGTTTGGGGACCATGCGTTCCCCCAGCCGTTGTGGAAACCCTTTCGGGGAACACGTGGGGGAGGAAGAGGAGAATGAGGAGATGGAGGAACAAGGAAGAGGATGAGAAGGATGAGGAGACCTCTTCGGAGCCTCTTGGTGTATTGGGAGTTATCTGGGACCGACTTGGGGTCGTCTTGGGAGCCTCTTGGGTCGTCACGGGGCCATCTTGGAGGCCTCTTGGGCGTTCTTGGGGCGATCACGGATGCCTCTTGAAACGTCTTGGACCGTCGGGAAGCCCCAACGGCGCAAAAGCCATTTTTTTGAATAGAAGAAATTCAATAAGGAAGATCACAGATTTTGACATCTTCGGGCCTTCTTGTCGGTTCTCGTGGAACCTATGGAACTGATTTGGAGGCCTCTTGGGCGTTTCTTTGACCGTCTTGGCCCATCTGGGCGCCATCTTAGGCCGTCTCGAGTCTATCTTAGGCCGTTCTTGCAACATGGTTCGGCCATCTTGGCTCTTTTGGGGCTATCCTGCCCGTCTGGAAGGCCATCCTGACAATTGTCGAGGCCGTCTTGGGGCCACCTGAAGCGAAACAGCCGACTGGAGGGGAGTCGCCCAGAGCCTTCCAGGTGGCCGGCGGTTTGTGCCGAAGCACTAAGGGAAGTTCTGGAACAAGTGCCAAAAACCACCAGACATCCAGCACGCCGTGCACCCCTGCGGCAAGCCACAGAGGGCGGCAGATCGAAGACGCCAACGGCGAATTACCGCCGCCCCCTGCTTTTTATGATGCGCCTATGTGGTCAACCGTTTGCGCGAAGTTTGGCAACGCTGGTGGGCCATGCGTTCCCCCAGCCGTTGTGGAAGAGGAAGGGGAGAATGGAGGAACGCGTGGGGCAGGAAGAGGATGAGAGGGAGGAACAAGGAGGAAGAGGAGAAGGACGAGGGGACCTCTTGGGAGCTTCGTGGGTCATTCTTGGGGCCTCCTGGCAGCTTCCTGGGGACCTCTTGGAGACCTATTGGTGGCCTCCTTGTGCATCTTGGGGCCTGCGGGCGCTTCTTGGGGGCCTCCCTGGCAGTCTTACGGCGCTCCTGGCCCGTCTGACGCCGTTGGAAGCCGTCTCGGGAGTCCCTCTGGGCCGTCTTGGGGCTCTCTTGGGGCGCTTCGGGGTCGTCCTGGAGGCCATCTTGTGCATCTTGGAGGCATCTGGGGCCGTCTTGGTGCCCGGGCACCAGGACAGCGCCTTCGGAGCCCCTTGGGTCGTCCTGGGGCCATGGCCGCACCGCCAATTCCTAGGCACGCCCCTCACACGTTCCGCACCCCCATGGGGGGCTCCACCGACGGCTTCCGTGGTGGTGTCCACTGGCGGCCGCTCCACCCATTTCGGCTCACCCCTCACACGTTTCGTGGTCCCATAGGGAGCTCCACCGAAGGCCCCAGTGGCGTATCCACGTGCGGCCGCCCCAGCCATTTCGACACATCTCTCTCACGCTTCGTGGTCCCATAGGGAGCTCTACCGAAGGCCCCGGTGACAGCTCCCGCATGTTGGCCCCGTCCCATTCTGGCACGCCCTTTACACACGTCGTGGCCCCATAGGGGGCTCTATCTAAAACTCCAGTCGCGGCCCGCATGTCCGCCCCGCCCTATTACGGCAAACCCTTCACACGCTTCGTGGCCTCAGAAGGAAATCCACCGAAGGCGATATTCACAATGACAGCATTCGCAACTACATTTAGGGCGGGCACGTCGTCCTACGAGTCGGATGTTGGACGAGCAATAAAAAGTATTCAGACAATATTCAAACATAGTCAAACAATTATCACAAACAATCAAAAGCAGTCAAACAATAATCAAACAAATCGTCCCCAGACTATGTTTTGACTATGTTTGAATATTCTTCCTGGAGGGGGACACGCCCGACTTAACACTATATGTGTGGGGGGGTCCATCGCCAGGATGATGTTTTTTTTGTTTTTATCTTCCAGCGGCGGTGCGACCCGCTGCCACAGGGGCACGCAGGTGCCTGCGTTGCCTCGGTGCGTCCTGCCTTGCGCTGCCTCCCCCTACCCTTCCCCTCCCCCTCCCCCTGCTGATTTCGAAGAAGGAAAGAACGCCCTAACCATAAACTTTTGGCTCTCCGCGCGCCAGGGAGGGGGTCCAGCGCAGATCCAAGAAATCCGCGCGGAGCGCCAAAAGTTTATGTTTATTCCCCAATCAGTGCTTGCACTGAAGGGGTCCTAGCGGAAGTTGAAAGATTAGGTGAAAGTTTCCGGCCGATTTTGGTCGCACGCTGTGTTCCCGGGTTGCTGGTTCTGGGTTCCCGGGTTCCCAGGTTCCTGGTTCCGGATTCCGGGCCGATTTCGGTGGGCGGCGGCTTCCCAGGTTTCTGGGATCCTGGTCGATCTTCTTATCGATCGGTCTCGCCATCGATCCCATTACCCATTTTAGCAGCAGGGGTTCCCGGGTTCCCGGTTCGGGTTCGCGGGTTCCCGGTTCCGGGTTCCCGGGTTCCCAGGTTCCTGGTTCCGGATTCCAGGCCGATTTCGGTGGGCGGCGGGTTCCCAGGTATTTGGGATCTTGGTCGATCTTCTTATCGATCGGTCTCGCCATCGATCCCATTACCCATTTCTCTATCGATCTTAGAATCGATCTCACAATCGATCTTCGATCTCACAATCGAGCGATCTCACTATCGATTTCATGGAATCGATTTCACTATCGGTCTCACGATCGACCTTGCAGTCGTCCTCTTTATCGATCCTACTGTCGACCTGACATTTGATCTCTCTATATCCATATCACTAACTTTCCAATCATCCACTGATAGGGGTTCCTCTCCGGTGTACTGTTTTTTATTACTATTTCTATATTGCGGTAAGGAAAATTTTGGATAGCGTGTCGTTCGGCAGATTCTGGCCCACTACGCATCTTCGCGACACAAAGTCCACCCGGTTCCCGCTGTCAGCGACCCCTGCTTGTCCGAGCCCCTCGCCCCGCGGAGCGGAGCGACACGCCATCCTGTCTGCAAGCCAGAGCGTGTCGCTGGGGCCGCCGTGGCGACACGCTAAGTAAACGTTCCCGACCGTATCCTCCTCCTCCTCGGCCTCCAGAGGTCCCCAGAGGGGACCCCAGCGTCCTACCATTGCCAACGTGCCGCCCTGGAGGTCCCGACCCCTCGTCTGGGGGCAGGTTTTCCCAACGATCCCGTGATGTGGGGTCTCCGTTTTGAAATGCAGCGCTCCGCGTCTCTTTCCTACCCTCCCGCTACCCCCTCCTCCCATTCTTGCCTCCGCCCCCCGCACTTCATCACCATCTTCGTCATCATCATCATCATTATCATCATCATCATCAACATCATCATCATCATCAGCAGCATCACCATCTTATTCATCATCATCATCATCATCATCATCATCAGCAGCATCGGCATCATCATCACCACCATCATCACCATTATTATCAGCATCAGCATCAGCATCAGCACCAACAGCATTATCATCAGCATCAGCATCAGCTTCAGCATCCTCCTCCTTCTCGTGATCATCATCGTCATAATCTGTACCATCATCACCATGATCATCATCATCATCATGATCGGTACCATCATCATCATCACCACCATCAACACCATCACCATCACCATCACCATCACCAACATCATCGTCACCATCACCATTAACTTTATGAGCACTAGCATCAGCATCAGCATCATCACATTCAGCATCAACATCATCATCACCATCACACTCATCATCACCAACATCACCATCAGCATCAGCATCATGAATGCCATCAGCATCATCGTCATCTATGTTGTCAGCATCACCATCATCAGCATCAGCATCAGCATCAGCATCAGCATCAGCATCATCATCGTCATCGTCATCATCGTCATCATCATCACCACCATCATCAGCGTCATCAGTATCACCATCACCATCTTCAAGAGCATCACCATCTCCATGACCATCACCACCATCTTCACCAGCATCCTCGTCACAATCACCAGCATCGGCATCATCACCATCACCATCATTACCATCACAATCATCACCATCATCACCATCATCATCATCACCACCAGCATCATCGTAATTATCAGCATCAGCGTAATTCTCAGTATCAGCATCATCATGCCTATGTCGGTGCACCTCTCGCACGTTTCGTGGCCCCGTATGTTGCTCCAGCGAAGGCCCCTGTGGCAGGGTCCGCATGTGGGCGTCACCACCGTGTCGGATCACCCCTGACGTTTCGCGGTCCCAGAGGGAGCTTCACCTAAAGCCCCAGTGGCAGGGTCCGCATATGGGTATCACCGCTGTTTCGGCACACCTATCACACGCTTCGTGACCGCATTGGGCGCTCCACCCAGAGCCCCCATTGGCAGGGTCCGCATGTGGGCGTCACCACTGATCCGGCACACCTCTCACACGGTTTGCGGCCCCATAGGGAGCTCTACCTAAGGCCCAAGTGGCAGGGTCCGCATGTGGGCGTCGCGACCGTTTCGGCACACCCCTCACACGCTTCGTGGCCCCATAGTGCGTTCCACCTGAGGCCCCAGTGGCAGGGTCCGCATGTGGGCGTCACGCCATTTTCGGCACCCCCCTCACACGTTTCGCGGCCAAAGCCCCAGTGGCAGGGTCCGCATGTGGGCGTCGCCACCGTTTCGGCACACCCCTCGCACGTTTCGTGGCTCCATCCGGAGCTCCACCTAAGACGATGCGCACAACAGCGTTACTCGTATGGTTGTGTCACTCGTCAGGATAATTCTGAGTCCGTGCGTATCCTTTTTTCGTGGTACTGGGGCCCCATAGCAGGCCCCAGAGGCCGAAGCCGAGGAACAAACGCCAGATTGACAAAGATGTGTGCCCCCCCTCTCAAGCCGGGCGAAGGCTGGCAAACCCGTGGCTGCTAAAACGGAGCTCAAGGAATTTGTTTTTTCTCTTCGGGGAAGCAGCCCGTTTGCTACTTCGTGCGCTGAGCTTGATTCCGGGCATTTGTTCTTTCCTCCCCAGAAGATCGTTTCAGCAGCCACGGATTTGCCAGCCCACGCCCAGCTTCCAAATCTCCCCCCTGCTCCTCCGCCTGGGTCTGGGCTTGGCCAGCGGCCGTAACCGGGGCCCGCCGCGCCGGCAGGAGCCCCTGGCCTCCTCCTCCAGCCTCCGCGACGCGGACCTGGAGGCGCAGGGCGAGGCGGTGATCCCGGAGGCCCGCCCCCCTCCCCCTGGAGCGATGCCGTCGAGGGGGGGAGGAGGAGGAGGAGGAGGAGGAGGAGGAGGAGGAGGAGGAGGAGGAGAGGAGGAGGAGGGAGGAGGAGGAGGAGGAGGAGGAGGAGGAGGACGAGGAGGAGGAGGAGGAGGAGAGGAGGAGGAGGAGGAATAGGAGGAGGAGGAGGAGGAGGAGGAGGAGGAGAGGAGGAATAGGAGGAGGAGGGGGAGGAGGAGGAGAGGAGGAGGCGGAGGAGGAGGAGGAGGCGGAGGAGGAGGAGGAGGAGGAGGAGGAAGGAGGAGGAGGAAGGGAGGAGAGGAGGGTACAGAGCTGAAGAGGGAGAGGGCGAGGAAGGGCAGTGGGCAGTCTTCCGGTTGCGCGCAGACAGCCCCCGAGGTAGTCCTGGCTGGCCTCAGCAGGCCCTTCTAGGTAGCCCGGCACGGTCTCACCACACCAGCCCTGGGGCGCGGGGCGCCCAAGGGCCGGCGCCTGAGGCGGCGCCACAGTGTTGAGACCGCCCTGGGCCTGCTGAGGCCAGAGGGGACTATCTGGGGGGGCTGTCTCAGCGCAGCCCGAAGCCTTGCTGCGGAGGAGGCGGAGGAGGAGGAGGAGGAGGAGGAGGAGGAGAAGGAAGAGGAGGGTGGAGGAAGGAGGAGAGGAGAGGAGGAGGAGGAGGAGGAGGAGGAGGAGGAGGAGGAGGAGGAGGAGGAGGAGGAGGAGGAGGAGGCGGGTCGGGCGCGTCAGTGGGGGCGGGGGGGGCACTACTAGGGAAGCCACCACCTCCTCCTGGAAATCGGAGGTCGAAAGGGAGGGAGCATCGGGCAACAGCAATGTATTTTCATGTGGCTTTCTAGTGGCTTACTCGCCTGTCGCTGAAAGTTGTTATTTTGGGACTCCCAGATCCCAATCTACTTTAGGCGCCTTCCTGCTGCAATGATCGCGCGGTCTTCCCCCTGCTCTCCGACGGCTACGCATGGCCGCTTTCTCGGCCCTCAGCACGCCCAGGGCGGCCCAAGACTCACCCGAAGAATCGGCCCGCGCCGGCCCAAGAGGTCCCCCGAGGGGCAGGGCCTCGCCGAGCGGCCCAAGGGGCCGCCGAGATAGGCCCAAGACGGACCCAACTGCGCCAAGACGGGCCCAAGACGGTGCGAGCAGTCCCGTGCAAGGACTTTCACAAACCCAGCGGTCATCTGGCGCATCAGGGTAATCCTCAAAAAGATAGCTTGGCGAAGGACCCAACCATATGCAGCTGTGAACACCGCAATTATTAATCATATCATCTTCGCCCGCGCTCCCTATGGGGCCACGAACCGTGTGAGAGGCATGCCGACATGCGTGGCGGGGCACACAACGCGAGCGAAGACGATAGGTCTGTGTGCGAGAGGCTGAGAGCGAGTGAGTCTGATTGTGGATGAGTCTGCGCGCGCGTGAGTCTACGTGCATAAATGTCGACGCCCATGTCGGCGCGCCTCTCACGAGTGTCGCGCCCGCTTCCTTCCCGTTCTTCTTCTCCCTCTTTGCCCGTGCACGCCGATGTCCAAGGCTGCGGGCGCGGCGCCGCACGGAGACCCCGCGACGCGCGCTGGTCGCCCCGAAGGGGTCCCGGCGACGCGCGCGGGTCGTCCGCTGCGCGGAGCAGAGAGAGAGCGAGCAGGCTGGCTCCCGCCCGGGATGCGCGTGACGCATGCGGGCGGTCCCACTGGGGCCTTCGGTGGAACTCCCTATGGAGCCGCGAAGTGCTGTGCTGGGTGGTTGATGACGCATGCGGGCGGTCCCTCTGGGGCCTTTGGTGGAGCTCTTGATGGGGCCACGAAGCGCTGTGCTGGGTGGTGGATGATGCACGCGGGCGGTCCCAGTGGGGCCTTGGGTGGAGCCCCCTATGGGGCCACGAAGCGCTGTACTGGGTGGTGGATGACGCACGCGGGCGGTCCCACTGGGGCCTTCGGTGGAACTCCCTATGGAGCCGCGAAATGCTGTGCTGGGTGGTTGATGACGCATGCGGGCGGTCCCTCTGGGGCCTTTGGTGGAGCTCTAGATGGGGCCACGAAGCGCTGTGCTGGGTGATGGATGATGCACGCGGGCGGTCCCAGTGGGGCCTTGGGTGGAGCCCCCTATGGGGCCACGAAGCGCTGTACTGGGTGGTGGATGACGCACGCGGGCGGTCCCACTGGGGCCTTCGGTGGAGCTCCCTATGGAGCCGCGAAATGCTGTGCTGGGTGGTGGATGACGCATGCGGGCGGTCCCTCTGGGGCCTTTGGTGGAGCTCTTGATGGGGCCACGAAGCGCTGTGCTGGGTGGTGGATGATGCACGCGGGCGGTCCCAGTGGGGCCTTGGGTGGAGCCCCCTATGGGGCCACGAAGCGCTGTGCTGGGTGGTGGATGACGCACGCGGGCGGTCCCACTGGGGCCTTCGGTGGAGCTTTTATGGGGACAGGAAATGTTGTGCTGGGTGGTGGATGACGCATGCGGGCGTTCCCACTGGAGCCTTCGGTGGAGCTCCCTATGGGGCTACGGAGTGAGGGAGGAGGAGGAGGAGGAGGAGGAGGAGGAGGTGGAGGAGGAGAAGGAGGAGGAGGAGGAGGGAGGAGGAGGAGGAGGAGGAGGAGGAGGAGAGGAGGAGGAAGGAAGGAAGGCAGGAGGAAGGAGAACGCGGGAACCGTCTCTTCAAAACGAGGACTCAACACCACAGGATGGTTGGGGAAAAAAACGTGCCCAATTGTAGCCCAGGAGTGCACCAGCTTAGCCTCAAGGCCGGGGGGCGGCCGCCCAGATGGCTCGGGAGGCCCCCGTGGCAGTGATCTTTCGCCGGAGTGACCTCTGGTGCGGGCCCGATGGGGTCTCCCCCGACCGCCGACCGCGGGGCGGCAGCAGCGGCTTGCCCCTCGCTTGGGTCTGTGCCCCCCGCGTCTCCCGTTAAGTCGCGCACCAAAGGTCGCTCCTGCCCAGGGTGACTCTCTTACGTGCAGCCGACAGGAATGCATGAACTCAAGCCGTTGGGCCGCCCAGGTGGCTCGGGAGGGCCCCGTGGGAGCCAAAGAGGGCTGCAATGGGGCCCCAAGAGGCCCCAAGAGGCCAGACACTCCCGGGAGGACCCTCGCCCCTCCCGCCTCCTCCCTCCGCGGCTGTCCGTCCTCCTTCCTCGCCCCTCTCTCCTCGGCCGTCGCTCCTCCCTTCTCGCGCCTCGCGCTTCGCTGATTGCTCGGCGCTTCTCCCTCGCTGCTCTACCTCTTCGATCCTGACTCCTCGATCCTCTCCGGGGAGCAGGTTGCGCTGGCAAGCTGGAGTAGCGAGGAGCAACTCCCCGCAGCATCACCCCGAATCAGCGAAAGGCAGGAGCGCACAGCACGAAGCGGGCAGCAGCAGCCCATTCCCTCTCGACCCCCAGGGGCAGCACACTGCAGCAGCGAACAGCAGCCGGCAGCAGCAGGCAGCGGGCAGCAGTGCGCACCAAACATGTGGCAATCCACAGCAACCTGCCGTCACAAGCAGCAACAACACGCAGCAGCGGCAAGCACTGCCGGCGGCACGCAACAGCGGCAGCCGGCAGCAGCACGCAGTAGCATATGTGGAATGTGAGGGTCGAGCCCCGCGCTATCATTTCAGCCTTTCGGCAGCATGTCGACAATCGCGTGCCAGTTACTGTAGTTACAGCGCTGGGATCAGCATATGGGCGATGAGCGAGCAGTGGCAGCGTGCTTTATCGCTACTCAGTGTGATGTGCCAGGCGGAAGTTGGAGCTCAGCGTTATCCGTATTACCATGCTGGTCGCGGCGCATGCGAGCAGTACGTTCCAGAACAACCTCTCCAGAGCGTCCCCAAGGAGCCAGAGTGCCTAGAGCGCCCCCTGGACGCCCCCCAACGTGCTCAGAGGGTCGCCAGATTGCCCCGAGACGACCTCAGACAGCCCCAGGACAGTTCTGCGACGCTTTCGCGGGCGCCAGGACGGCCCAGGAGGGCCCGAAGACTCGCCCGGAGGCTCCGCAGACGGCCCACGAGGACACCGATGACGGGCCTACGATGTGAAAGAACACATACCCACCGTCTATTTCCAGAGGTTTCCGACATTCTTCTCCCGACGGCCCCAGCACGGCCCCACACGGCTCCAGGCCCTTCCACGATCGCACTCTCATGGCCCCAGCGGGCCTCCACGAGTCCACCAAAGCGGCCGCGGAGAGCCTCGAGGCGGCCCCGAACAGGCTTCGGAGAGCCTGCGCAACGGAGCCTTTTGCCGCCTCCCAGGGTGCCCCGGGAGCTGCCCAAGAGACCCCACAGCGGGCCCCCGGGCAGCCCCGGACCTCTGCCCGAAGGGCGGCCCCACGAGGCAACAACAACAACAACAACAACAACAACAAGCAAAAGCATCGTGTGTTCAAAAGCTTGTCGCATCCCCCCCCAAGACGCGGCCAGGAGGGCCCTGCACAGCTCCAGGCCATTCGAAGATCACACCGATGTGGCCCAACGGGCCCTCACGAGCCCACGAGGGCCCCAGGGCGGCCCCGAACAGGCCCCGGAGAGCCTGACAGAGCTTCGAGTGGCCTCCTCAGATGCCCGAGCTGGCAAACAAGAGGGCCCACAGCGGGCTCCCGGGCGGCCCAAGGCGCCCGCCCTGGACCCAAGGTGGCCCCCCAGGGCCCACGAGGACCGCGACGGCGGCCCCACGAGGAGCAAGAGCAAACAGTATCAGTGTATGTTCAAAGGTCTGTCACATTTCCCCCACGACGAGCGAAGAACGGCCCCCCACACGGCTCCAGTCGAACATCGTACCCGGACGGCCCAAGAGCCCGCCGGGAGCTCACCGCGACGGCCAGCGAGGGCTCCGAGACGGCCCAGAACAGGCCCCAGAGAGCCTAACAGAGCTTCACGTGGCCCCCGCCCCAGGAGCTGCCCCGGAGGGCCCAAACCAGCCTCCACCATGGCCCCAAGATGGCCCAAGAGGCCCCATGGGACGGCCCAAGAGGGCCCATAGGGACTCCGAAGACGGCCGCGCGAGGCCAGAAATCAAGCAACAGCCTTGCGTTTCTTGCTGCTCTCCACGCTCTCGCCGTGACGGGCCCAGAACGGCCCCTTGCGGCCTGAGGCACTTGTGCGGTTGCCCCAAGATGGCCCAAGAGGCTCCGACGAGCGCACCCAGACGGCTCACGAGGGCCTCAGGCCGACCGACGACAGGCCCCCGGAGGCCTCATGGAGATTCCTCCGGTAGCCCCCACGACGCCCCAGGAGCTGCCCAAGAGGGGGGCAACAATAAATGATTCCGTTTTGTGACGCAGGGAAATCGTAACCAATGGCCCCAGCCAGCTCAACCTGCCATCCCAACCAATCCAACCAGCCAGCCAGCCAACCCGTCAGCAATGCCGCCCAACCAGTCACCCCGCCACCCCGTCAACCTGCCCACCCCCGGCCAACCAGTCCAACCAGCCATCCTGCCACCCAGCCAAACCGTCAGCCAACCAGCCCAACCAGCCACCCTTGCCAACCCAACTCGGGCCGAACGAAAGTGGGGGATAGGGAAAGGGGGGTTACGAAATCTGCTGCATGCAGCTGGTTTCGGCCCCGCCGCCGGGAGGCGCTGGGAAAATCAGCTACGTGAGCTGATTCTCTACCCTAGCCTTTGCTATTCCCCCCCCCCCCCCTTTCGTTCCCCCCGATCAACCCAGCCAACCAGACGGCCACCCCAATCGGCCACCCCGCCACCCAGCCAACCCGTTAGCCAACCTGCAGCCACCCTTGCCACCCCGCCGACCCGATTACCCACCGCCTGCCCTCCGTCACCGCCGAGAAGGGGGGGAAGTGCTTCTTTCCAGCGAAAACCATTACACCAAAGGAAAAATCCAATCAGTGGATGGTTTGAAATGGGATCGAGAAAGAGATCGATAAGGAGATCGACTGGGAACCCGGGAACCCGGGAACCCAGAACCCGAAATCGGGTTGGAACCAACAACCAGGAACCCGGGAATCCGGAACGGGGAAGCCGGGAACCCAACCGGCCACCCAAATCGGCGGGAATGTTCGCCAAATGTTTCAATTTCCGCTCCCAGAGATGCGACGTCCTGATTTTTTTCAGGACGGCGTCCGACCCTTCCCACGGGACCGGTTTTTCATCCTGAGTCGTTGTTTGACGGTCCCGGGGTCCAGCGAGGGCCCCCATGGGGCCGAGCATAACAAACATTGTGCCGTCCTGAATTTTGTACGGCGCGATCATGTTTGGGCTCGGACCCCTTCAGTGCAAGCATTAAGTCGGGCCTGCCCCCCTACAGGGGGATGTTCGACGAAAAATAAAAGATACCCCAAAAAGGTCAAAACATACTTAAAAGATAGTCCCCAGAGTGTTTTTGGAGTGTTTAGTTGTCAGGCGGGAAAAAAACGCACACAGACCCAATTAATCGTCGATTCCCTCGAAAATGTAGGATAATATGGGAAGTGGGGGGGGCAGACACAAACCTAGAACATATGGGAAAGCATTGGGAATCCTGTTATTTGTGTGTAGTTATGTATTTGTGTGTTCCATGGCCTCTTCAAGTTGGGCATGTCCCTCTATACAGGATGGATGTTCAAACATAGTAACAAATAGTCTGGGAGCGATTTGTTATGCTATGATTTCTTTTGCTATGCTTGATTACTTGTTGTGTTTCTGGTTCACTATCTTTTATCTTTCGTCCCAAATCTGCCTGTAGGAGGACATGCCCGACCTAACCGTATTGCGCAGGACCGGGACCTCACGCCGCGGGACGCCCAGAGCAGTTCTGGGCCTCGAGTGCGACAGTCCCCGCGCCCTTTTTTTGTTCGACGGGCAGGCTCCCATCCTCGGCGCTGTCGCCACTTTTCTGAGGCGCCGCGCGTGGCTTCTCGCAGAGCCACCGGGCTACTCGGGGACGCCATGTCGCATTGCAACGTGGGGGACCGCACCCTGAGACGAACTGCGTGTACTGGGAGGTCGAGCCTGGTTCCAAAACAATTGCGCATATTGGGAAACTTGCGCGTCTTGGAAGCAGGTCGTTTTGGAAGCAGGTCCGGCTTCCCAGGGCACGCAGTTCATCTCGAGCGGATCCTGTCGGGTGGCGCTGGCAGGGTGGCCTGGCGGACCCCCCGAGGCAGGAGCCCTGGGCAGCTCCAGGAGGCTTCGGAGGCCATGACATTGGACGATGTGGGAAAACAGGAGGGGACGTGCAGCAGTAGAAGTTAGAACCTGGACTAGACAGCGGGACGGAGGGGAATGAGCATCCACGAGCCGGGAGAGGAGGATAAGTATGGATTGGTGAGACACATGAAACGTGAAAGGAAATAATAGGACGATGCAGTCAGCATACATAATAATGGGTAGGACGAGGTGTTAGGTAACGGCAAGCCTAGGGGTGACAGCATGCCGCCCCAACAAGTACACGTCTTCCATTGTGTTTCTACCCCCGTGAAGGGCGTTATAGGGTCCATTCCATACCTCGGACAAATTGATACATGGCCTTCTCACCCAGTAACCTGCTCTATTTCTCCAGGTATGTGTTCCCAGATATTCAGGCCAATTTTCACATCCTCTACTATTGTGTACGGAAGGGGGAACTACACGAGGTCTAAAGAAGCCTCCTCTGGCCATACTTGGGGCAAAGAAGAGTCCTACCTTGATCAACGTGCAGGAAGTCGATCATGTACAGACCTACCGCGTTCAACATATCAGTAGCACGTAGCTAGTGAATATACCATATATAGATGGCAGCCATCGTGAACCCATAAACAGTGTGTTTCCAGCAATGTAGGTTGTGGGCTATACGTGGGGCAATCAAGTATGTTGTGCAACCTATGATGCGCAGTACAGGTGGTGCGATCTATGTGGTGCACTACATGTTGTTCAACCTATGTGAAGCAATGAGGTGGTGCAATATCTGCGGTGCAACCCGTGCCATGCAAGGTCAGACGGTGCAATCTATGCCGTGCACTCCATTTGGTGAAGTCC
>CAUYUJ010010518.1:0-28044 GCA_963575745.1 Prorocentrum cordatum
TGCCGTACAGCATCCTGGGGCCCAGCAAGAGAGCCCAGGATCGAATCGACGAGTCGCATCGGCGATCGAAACGAATCGGAGAGGCAGAGAGCGACAGTCCGCAGGCCGACGAGAGCTCGAGCAGCGGCGGCAGTCGCCAGGCCGGTGAGGCCTCCCTGTGGAGCAGCCGCAGCCCACACGTCGGGACCCAGAGCCGCGCCGAATCTTGGGTGTCACAAAACCGTGTGGTGACAGACCCGGCGGTGACCTCGAAATCCGCAAAGACCTCACCGCACGGTCCGTCACCACACGGTTTTGGGACCCTGGAGGCTCCAGTCGCCCGAGACATCCTCGGAGAACGACCCAAGTCCCAAAACCGTGCGGTGACCCCGAATCCCCACCGACTCACCACACGGTGTGGTCACCACCCCGTTTGGGAGCCGCGCCGAATCGGCATCGGAACCGATGCAGACCGGAGCGCATCGAGCCCGACGAGTCCGCATCCAGCCCTCTGGGACGGCCCGCGGGCCGGGCCACGGCGGCGGTGCACGCCCGCCCCCCGCGGAGGGCGTCGCGCGCAGGCGCGCGCAGAAGGGGGGGGGGTCGGGGCGGCGCCCCCGGGGGCGGCGTGCCTCGCGCGGGCCCTGCCTTCGGGGGCGTCGCCGAGCGGGCGCCGAGTGGAAGGCCTGGTATCGAAGGGGCCCTGGGACACACAAACAGATGCACACACAAATAGCAGGATTCTCCATACTTTCCCACATTTCCTAGGTTTTTGCCTTCCCCCCCCCACCTCTCATACTTTCCCATATTTTCTGGGGGGTCGACGATGAATTCTGTCTGTGTGTTTTGTTCCCTCCTGTTGGTGGCCACGCGCACCCGGGGTTGCCAAGTTTCCCCGGGTCAGGCCCCCGGAGGGTCGCTCGGGGGCGCTCGACCTCTCGTGCTTTGACCTGTGCTGGCCTGGTGTGCTCAGTGTGTGCCTTGCTGTGCCTGGCTCTGGTTTGCTCTGCCTTGCTGGGCAAGCAATCAAAAACTGTAGAACCATGTGCAATGCCATGGTCGACCGTGCAATGCTGTGCTATGTTCTGACACGCTGCGCCATGCAATGGTATGACATGTTATGCCTTGCGGTGGCATGCCATGCTAGGCGTTGCAACGCTATGAGCTGCTGTGCAACGCTACGAGATCCGATGCAGTACTGTGTTAAGCAATGCGTCGCAAAGAGCTGCAACACAACAATATGCCATGCCGTACTATGAAATGCGCCGCTATGAATTGATATGCCATGCATTCCTATGCCGTGCCATGCCCTGACACACACCGCTATGTATGCCTCGATATGGATTGCCACGCCTTGATATTTCAATATATATATATATTGTTATACACATACATATGCAGACCCTCTCTATATCTATATATATATAGGTGTGTGTGTTGCATGTCATGCGTACCTCGATCATGCACACTCTGAAGTGCTGTACAACGATGTGGAAGCTAAGCCTGGCCATGCTGGAGTGCCATGACTTCCTAGTATGTGCTACCGCATATGGAAAAAAGGTGCTGTCCAGACTCTGGGCCGCCCCCAGACTCTAGGGGGTGCTCCGACTCTGCCTCCTCGTCATCATACCCACTGCTACTTGGCATGGCACTGCACTGCATTCATAACCCTTTGGCCAGCACGCGCTGCCCCCCTACCCTAACTGGGGTCGCGCAGAGCTCGCTCCTGTGGTGCCCCCCTGGGCCTGCCGCGGGCCTCTGGAGCCAAACCTGTCCCGAGAAGGGCGGACGTCACGGTCTTTGTTGGGACGCTGGGTGTATGATATGCGGACCCAGAAATCCAACGCATTGAAAAATCAAGACGGAGGTTTTTCGCAATTTTCGGCCTCTGGGGGCCCTCGCTGGGTCCGAAGAGGGTCAGAAAACGACTCAACATGAAAAACCGTTCCTAGGGAATGGGTCGAGACTTCCGGGGACCGCGCATGAAACAAGAACGGCATCGGACCTCTGGGACAGCGGCGAGATCATGACATGTTGGAGGTCTGCGCAGATCTCTTGGATCGGCGACTGACCCCCCTCCGGCGGTGGACAAACCTCCCTTTAGCAAACCTCCCTTTAGTGAAAACGGCCTGGGACCGAACCCGACGGACCTGGACCCACAAAAATGACGGCCGCGACGCCCTCTCGCGAACCGAAAACGGCCAACTCCTTAATCGACGTGTCAGGGTAGGAGGTCTGTCCACCCCCGACCCCTCCCTGGCGCGAGGCGCGCGCCAGGGGCTGCGCCGAAGGCGGCGCCCCGGGGGCTCCAGCGCCGACCCAAGGAATCCGCACGGACCACCGGAAGCCTGCGCTCGTGCAGCCTCTCGTCCCTCGAGGGTGGTGCTGAGGGGATCCTGCAGGCATCGTCGAATGCTGCCTCCTCCTCCTCCTCCTCCTCCATCATGGTCCCGAGGGGATCTTTCAAGGTTCGTCCTCTCCTTCAAGGCTCATCCTTCCGTAAGTTGGAGGTCCGGGGCTCTTAGAATTGAGCCATCCTTCGGCGGTGGACAAACCTCCTTTTAGTAAAACGTGGTTTAGTGAAAACGACCTGAGGCCCAAACCTGGCGGGCGCAAGCCTTGAAAATAACGGCCGCGGCGCCCTCTCGAGAACCGAAAGCGGACAATTCACTAATCGACGTGTCACTGTTGGGGGTTCTGTCCACCCCCGAAGTCTTGATGGTCCGAGAGATTTGAGGACACTCCGTTACGTGCCTACGGGCGGATGCCGTACCACTGCCATGCAGGAGTTCGAGCTGGAGGACGAGCCGGATCGACGGGGGGCATGACGGTCTGTGTGGGCCGCGCTTCCCATAGCTGTGCGAACAGTGTGCTGCTGGTACAAGGCAGCTTTGAATACATCGGATTTTTAAAAATAATGGATTTTAATGATGCGTGATTAATTTATGAATGAATGTATGCCTGAACTCATCGTTGTTTGTGATACTAAATCCTTGCATTTTTAATACATGATCCGCACGCGGATCATGTATAAAAAAAACGGCACTGTACATCTCGGGGGCCTCCGTCAATCCACATCCCAAAGAAAAACACCCCGACAAGCGAAGCCGTCCAGTAAACGCGCCCGGGGAAAGAATCGAGCAGGGCAGGGCCGTTTCGTGAACGCCCAGGGCTGGTTCATTCGCAAACGCCACTTGTGCGAGGTACGGGTGACTCTTCCCTCCCTCGACTCTCCTCTCCTTTGGAGTCCCGAAACGGTGCGGTGACGGACCTCGAAATCCCCCCAGACACAGCACGGCCCGTCACCGCACGGCCTTGGGACCCGAGAGGCCCCTGTCGCCCGAGGCGTCCTCGGAGAGGGCCTCGGGTCCCAGAACCGTGCGGTGACCCCGCCTCCCCACCGACTCGCCACGCGGTGTGGTCACCACCCCGTTTTGGGGGCCCCCGCTCGCCATCCTCCAGGGTGCTCCGGAGGAGGAGGAGGCGGGGGAGGAGGGGGAGGAGGCGGGGGAGGCGGGGGAGGAGGGGGAGGAGGAGGAGGAGGAGGAGGAGGAGGAGGAGGAAGGAGGAGGAGGAGGAGGAGGAGGAGGGGGAGGAGGAGGAGGAGGAGGAGGAGGAGGAGGAGGGGGAGGAGGAGGAGGAGGAGAGGAGGAGGAGGAGGAGGAGGATGAGGAGGAGGCGGAGGAGGAGGAGGAGGAGGAGGAGGAGGAGGAGGAGGAGGAGGAACGTCCTCTTCGCGCTGGAGCTGCCCGGGGCGGGCGCCGGCGCCGCCCCCGCCGCAACGACGTGCTCGCCGCGCCCCGGGGCTGCTTGGCCCCGGCCAATACCTAGGTGCGCGGGCCGGGGGGGGGGGGGCGCGCCGGTGCCGCGCGTCGACGGGCGGGTGGCCGGCGCGAGGCGGTCTGTCCCGCTCCTCCTCCTCCTCCTGGCCCTTCTTCTTATCCTCATCCTCCTCCTCCTCCTCCTGCCTCCTCATCCTCCTCCTCAATCCTCCCCTCCAAACATTCTCCTCCTCATCCTCCGGCTCCTCCTCCTCCTCCTCCTCCCCTCCTCCTCCTACTTCCTCCTCCTCCCTCCTCCTCCTCCTCCTCCCGGCGGGCTCGGGCCGGGCGAAAGGGGGGGACAGCAAAGGACGGACCAACAACACACACCCATACCCATAAGGGGGGTCGGAGAGGGCTATGGGTGCGTGTTGTCGGATGGGGGTCCCCGCTCGAACGGGAGCGTTCCCAGGGTCCGACAACCCGCACCCATACCCATAGCCAGTCCTCCTCTCAACGACCCCCCTATGGGTATGGGTGTGTGTTGCTCGTTCGTCAGCAAAGGGGGGGGGCTTGAGAATCAGCTCGGGCAACTGATTTTCCTGGCGCCTCCCGGCGCCGGGAGGCGCCCATGCATCGAGGAATGGCAGTGGCAGAGCGCGGCTCCTGTTACCTGGCGCAGGGGAGGACGACGGTCCCCGATCTTCGAACGATGACGGCGGCGATAATCTTTTTGCAGTGGCGACGTTCCCATCTAGCCAGCCGCCGTGCCCGAGCGCGCCCCCTACCCGCTGCTTGGGAGGACGGTGGTCTTGCGCACCGTGATGCTCTCGACGACCACCGATCTGCCGTCGGCCAGCTTCCGGAACGACTCCCGCCTGCCGCGTAGGTCTCCGTGGTCGTCGCCGCCGTCGCCGTCGTCGTCTTCGTCGTCGTCTGCGTGGCCGTTGTTGTCGTCGTCACGATAGTCATCGTCTCCATCGCGATCTCCATCGTCTGCACCGTCACCGACCCCCGCCTGCCGCGTCGTCTCCATCGTCGTCTCCGTCGTGGTCTCGTCGTCGTCGTCGTCGTCGTCGTCGTCGTCGTCGTCGCCGCCGCCGCCGCCGCCGCCGCCGCCGCCGTCTTCGTCATCGTCGTCGTGGTCGTGGTCGTGGTCGTGGTCGTGGTCGTGGTCGTGGTCATGGTCGTGGTCGTCGTCGTCGTCGTCGCCGCCGCCGACGACGTCGTCCGTCGCCGTCCTGCTGGACGTGATCTGCTCGCCGAACTTCCCCCCGCCGGCGACATCTCGACCCACGAGAGCCTGGCTCTTCACGACCTTCTTGGACTCCTTCCAAGTGCCGTCCTTGAGCGTTGAAACTCTGCGCTCCGCGTGCTCCCTGTGCACGGCCTCAGGCCGCGGCCCGCCCGCAACTAGCATCAGCACTTCTGGGGCAATCTCTCCGAAGACTCCTCCAAAGACTCGCGCACACACACACACACTGACACACACACACACACACACACACTCACACACACACACACACACACACGCACTCGCACTCACACTCACACACACGCGCTTTCGCCGTGACGTCGGAGAGGCTTCACGGGGCAGGCCGGCCAGACACGGAAGTGGCCCGGCCCTCGCAGGGCGGTGGCGGTCAGCGGCCGCGGGGCAGCGGCGGGTGAGGGGAAGCGGCCAGGACAGGCGGCCGAACGGTTGTGGCCGTAGGGACCTACGGAGTATGTGCAAACTACCTGAGGGAGCCTGGCGGGGCAGCAGAAGCAGACTACCTGAAGGAGCCTGACAGGGCAGGAGAAGCACAGAGAGAGAGGACAGGCGGCCGAATGGTTGTGGCCGTAGGGACCTACGGAGTATGTGCAAACTACCTGAGGGAGCCTGACGGGGCAGCAGAAGCAGACAACCTGAAGGAGCCTGACAGGGCAGCAGAAACACACACAGAGAGAGAGGGGACAAGTCAAACCCCCGTACCCTCCCCCTCCCAAGTTCCATGAAGTCACTGAAGTCTGTGTGGAGGCACCGGACGGCCGGCAGGGGATACAAGTCCCGATCGCGGCCCAGACTGGAGAGAGGCCCAGCTCTGAGCAACCATGTTAGATACACCCCTGGGTGGCCTGAACACGTTCAAACACGTGGTCCTTGCTCGGGACAGCCATGTCGGATCCCCCCGCTGTGTGGCCTGGACGCGTAAAAATGACGCAGCCCCGGCACTCCCAAGGCCACGATCCCTAATAAATGACGCTGGCTCCGCGCTCTCAGGGCCCCGAGCCCTCGTAAATTGCACGGGATTTGGCCGCGATCCCTCGAAAATTACGCTGGGTTCGTGCTCCCAGAACCCCCTGAGCATCCCGGAGCCCACGCCCCTCAAATGTTGCAACACGAGCGTTTCGCTTGAGACATCCCCAGAATCTCTGCGCGCAGGATGCGCCATCCTCGAGCGGCACGCAAAACAAGTTAACGTTTTCATGTTTTTTGTGTCCCGGTCAGGGCTCCAAACCTCGTCATTTAGTGGGGATTCTGCGCAAAACGCTCCGCAGCCTCTTTTTTACAAGGGAAAGCGGGGTTCTGCGGACCCAATTAGGCAACGAGGATCCGACATGGGGGGCGCATTTTCCCCGAGACGCGCGAAACGCATTTTTTCAACGCAGAATGGGACTTTACCGAGTTATTTATCGCAAATAATTTCGCCGGTTTCCTTCAAGCATGGCACCGGGGAAAACAACATTAGCTTGGCGAAGGACCCAACCATGTGCAGCTGTGCGAACCGCAATTGCAACTACCGTATTCAATGGAACTCCCTGTGGGTCCGCGAAACGTGTGAGGGGTGTGCCGAAATGAATGAGACGGACGCATGCGGGCGGTGGCTGGTGCATTCGGTAGAGCTTCCTATGGGGCCACGATGCGTGTGAATGGTGTGCCGAAATTAGTGTGGCGGACGCATGCGGGCTGCGCCACTGGGGCCTTCGGTGGAGCTCCCTATGGGGCCACGAAACGTGTGAGGGGTGCGCCGAACTTGGTGTGCGTGACGCATGCGGGCTGCGCCACTGGGACCTTCGGCGGAGCTCCCTATGGGGCCACGAAACGTGTGAAGGGTGTGCCGAAATGGGTGTGCGTGACGGATGCGGGCTGCGCCACTGGGACCTTCGGTGGAGCTCCCTACGCGGCCACGAAACGTGTGAAGGGTGTGCCGAAATGGGTGTGCGTGACGGATGCGGGCTGCGCCACTGGGACCTTCGGTGGAGCCTCCATACGGGGCCACGAAACGTGTGGGGTGTGTGCCGAAATGGGTGTGCGTGACGCATTCGGGCTGCGCCACTGGGACCTTCGATGGAGCTCCCTATGGGGCCACGAAACGTATGAAGGGTGTGCCGAAGTGGGTGTGCGTGACGCATGCGGGCTGCGCCACTGGAACTTCGGTGAAGCTCCCTATGGGGACACGATCATCGTGAGGGGTGTACCGACGATGCTGGTGATGATGATGATGATGATGATGATGATGATGCTGATGATGATGATGATGATGATGATAATGATGATGATGATGATGAGGCTGATGATGATGCTGCTGATGATGATGTGACGATGATGATGATGACGAGGATGAGGACGAGGATGAGGATGAGGATGATGATGATGATGATGATGAGGATGGGGATGGTGATGCTGACGATAATGATGATGGCGATAACAAGGATGACGACGATGATGGTGATGATGGCGATGATGATGATGACGATATCGATGATGATGATGATGATGATGATGATGATGATGATGATGATGATGATGATGACGATATCGATTATGATGATGACGAGGATGATGATGATGATGATGATGATGATGATGATGATGATGATGATGATGATGATGATGATAACGACGATGCTGCTGCTGCTGCAGCTGCTGCTGCTGCTGATGATGATGATGATGATGATGATGATGATGATGATGTTGATGATGATGATGATGATGATGATGATGATGATGAGAAGAGGAATGAGTGGGAGGAGGAGGAGGAGGAGGAGGAGGAGGAGGAGGAGGAGGAGGAGGAGGAGGAGGAGGAGGAGTAACGCGGGGCGCTGTCTCTTCAAAACGAGGACCCAACACCACAAAATGGTTGGGAACTGGACGAAAACCCTGGGCCCCCGCCATGTCCGGGAAAAAACCTCAGGAACCGTTTCCCTCGGGACCCGCTTCCCTCAGGACCTCCTTCCCCGATGGCGAGCAGACGAGGATACGGCAGGGCCGAAAGAACCTGGGCGCGGAGCGGAGAGAAGACAGGCGCCCGCGCCGGCAGAGGGATCAGCCCAGAGGCTACACCCTGGAGGCCAGCCGTGCCAAGACAGCATGGGCGGGCGCGCGTCGGCAGGAACTGGAGGGGCCCACAAACACACAAATAAATACACACGAATAATAGGAATCCCCATATTTTCCTATATTTTCTTGGTTTCTGTCTTCCCCCCCACTTCCCATGTTTTCCAATATTTTCTAGGGAATCGACGATTAATTGTGTCTGTGTGTTTTTTGGCCTCCTGAGGAACCAGCGCCTCGACGAGCAGCCCAAAAGAGTCCCCGCCCCGGTGATCGACCCGAGGAGGGCGCCAGGCGCCGAAAAAGGGCGAGGGGGGCGCCGCCCGACGAGCTGGGCGGCGACACAGACGCACACATGTTTTGGCGGTCGCGGCATCGCGCGCGGCGATGAGGCGAAGCACACACACACACACACACACTTTGAAAGTCAGCAGCGCAGAGGGTCCTCAAGCTCGAGCAGCAGATGGGAGTGCGAAGTGCGACAGCACCTCGTCGATAGCGCAGCGTACAGGCGACGTGAAAATGCAGAATGCAAGCGATGGGTGTGTTAGAGTAGCTGTGAGTCCAAACGAAACATGCAGCGGCCAGACGACGAGGAAAACTCAACTCAAAATAATATGAAGCGCGACAACCCGAAGATAATTGCGGCCACTCAATCACCAGAGCGGTGTTAGACAGTGAAGCGCAAAATAAAATAGCTGCTCGGCATATTGGTGGCGTGGCCCACCCAGCGGGCCTGCGCGGCAGATTGGTAAGGTGATGACATACCTATTGATCAACGCCAGCAGCCGATGAGTGAGCCGCAATCCACAACGCTTGGCACCGTCACCAGCCGGGCCCGATACATCAAACACCGAAAAAGAGGTGCATGAAAATGTTTGTGACGCGAAACCTGCGAGCAAAAGCTACCTGTCGCACCAATCACCTGTAAGAACAGACAGATGTGATCAAAATCAATACACCGTGCAACAACATGGGTGGGGTGGACAACAAAATGCCGGAGACGCAGGGCAATGGGACGCTTGTCACCCGTCGCGTGGCAGCGTCAAACGCAGCGCGCGTAAATTGTGCCACCAGCCATTCCGAACACTGCAAGCACCAAAATTGGTAGTGCGAGCGAGAGTCACACACACACACACACCCACACGCACTCTTCGGACGCGCGCACGGCCAATCACGAGTCGAGTCGGGCTAACGTCGGGCTAAGCGAGGCTCCCAAGGATCGACCCTTGGCAGCAAGCATGTGCAAGGTGGGAAGCGCCAGCCCCTCACGGGGCAGTGGCGGAGGGCGGCGAGGGGCGGATGGCGGCGCCAAACGAGAGCGCCAGCGGGACACACACACACACACACACACACACAACACCACACAACACACAACACACAACACACAACACACAACACACAACACACACAGACATACTGTAACCCCCAGGCATCCCCTCGCACGTGTGCCTCCAAGCCCCTCCACCCCCCCAGGCCCTCAAGCTCGGTGGCAGATTCGACGGGCAGGGCAGCCCGATCGATTGTGGGCGGGCGCGGGCCTTGAATTTCGAGCTGCCGGCCGACAGCACAGCTCCCGACGGCTTGCTGACCTGCGGCGCGGGCGCCAGCGCCGCCTTGGCCAGCGCGCGCGAGGCGGGCGCCTTCTCGCCGCTTCCAGAGGCTTTGGAAGTGATGCGCCGGGCCGCCGATGCCTTGTCCGGCGCGCGCACCAGCGCCAGCGACGAGCCGCTGCTGCCCGTCAGGTCCACGGGCGCGGACAGCCGCACGAGGTTGAGACCGGTGGTCAGGTCCATGCGGTACTCGCAGCCCCTGGGGCAGGGCACGCCGGGGGGGACCGACCGCCACTCCGCCGTGGGCGCCGCTACGCCACGCACGATGTCCACCGCGCGGTGCCCCTGGGCTGCATCCCGCGGGGCGTCCTTGGAGGCATCCCAGAAGGGAGTCCGTGGCCAGACGGGGTCGGACTCCAAGCCGAGCCGCACCGCCGATGCATCGGCGACACGGCGCGATCCTCCGGCCCCATCTGTACTCCAGCCCCATGTGTCGGCTACACGCAAGAGTGACCCTAGGCTGAGGTCGGGCATGTCCCCCCACAGGCAGGTTCTGGACGAAAAATTCGAGATGGTCGAAAAATACTCCGACGTAGGCAAGAATAGTCAAAACAAATCGTCCCTTGACTCTTTTTCTACTATCTGGGAATCTTTCTCCTGTAGAGGGACAGCGCCCGACCTAACCCTAGGCAAGGGCGACTTCTGGTGCGCAACTCCCGGGAGCCGCCGGGCGGCCAGGCCCGAGCTCGCGCCCAGCACTGCGGTGGCAGCGCGGGCGGCCGGCTGGGGGCCCCGCTGCGCCCGCACCAGAGGTCACGATGGCGGCGGGTCGCTCTCGTGTGTAGCCGAGTCTTGGGGGAACCAAAGGGTACCGATACCAGGGCTGAGCCTAAACGGTGCTTTTCGGCTTCGTGTTGTTGTTCGTTGTCCCTCGCGTTTGCCTCGAACCCTCCTCTACCGCAAGCAGCACGAAGTCGACACGAGAACGGCCCACTAAAGCACCAAAAACACACCGTTTAATTAGGTCCAGCCCTGACCGATGCTGCATCTCGCATCTCCACAGGCCTCTCCCGGGGCGCGTTCTGACCAGAACCTCGAAGCGAATCCAGCGGTGGCGACGAGGGCCTCCCGGGAGGCCCCACGGGGGGAAAAGGAGGGAAGGGTAATGAGAAGTGTGGGTACTTACCTCTCCCTCCTCTGACATCTTGGGAGGCCAGGGGTCCTGGATCATCAGCACTGGCCCTGCGCGCGGCGCGGCGCGGCGGCGAGCCAGGAGCCCCCGATCATCACCGCGCGCCTGCGCCGCCGCGGCGGCTCTGGCCGCCGCCGCCGCT
This sequence comes from Prorocentrum cordatum, assembly GCA_963575745.1. Taxonomy (NCBI): domain Eukaryota; class Dinophyceae; order Prorocentrales; family Prorocentraceae; genus Prorocentrum; species Prorocentrum cordatum. Next base: position 10,946 of record CAUYUJ010010518.1, read on the forward strand.
GGTGGCGCGCAGGCCTCGTCGGCCGCGCGCCCCGCTGCGTGCGCTCGCGGGCCCTTCTTCGGCTACGAGCAAGGAAGAGTGACCTTTAGTGCGCGGACTAAGTCGGCGGTGGACAAATCTCCCTTTAGTAAACCACCCTTTAGTGAAAACGGCCTAGGGCCGAAACCGACGGGCCTGGACCCGCAAAATGACGGCCGCGACGCCCTCTCATCAACGTGTCAGGGTAGGAGGTCTGTCAACCTCCGACTAAGGGGGCGCAGGGTGACCAAACCCAGGCGCGCAAGCAGCCACTGTCGGACCGCGCTCAACGATCGAAAAGACCCCAGTCCGTGAGCCCGCACCAAAGGCCACTCCGGCAGAGGGTCACTCCCCAGACCCCCGACGTCATGACTTGTTCACGACGCGACTTGTTCACGACGCGAACCCCAGAGGTCCGGGCCCATTCCCCGGGACCCGTTTCTCGTCCAGAGTCGATATTTGCAGGCCCCGAGGCCCGGCAAGGGCCCCCAGGCGCCGAAAACAGCAGAAAACCGTCCGCCGCCGTGATTTTTCCATGCTTCTTCTCATCCGGAGTCGATCTTTGCAGGCCCCGAGGCCCGGTAAGGCCCCCCAGGTGCCGAAAACAGCAACAAAAACAGTCCGCCATGATTTCTTCATGCCTCGCTCGAGGTGTAGGGGGAGGATGGGGAGGAGGAGGAGGGGGAGGAGGAGGAGGAGGGGGAGGAGGAGGAGGAGGAGGAGGAGTAGGAGGAGGGAGGAGGAGGAGGAGGGAGGAGGGAGGAGGAGGAGGAGGGAAGGAGGAGGAGGAGGGAGGGGGAGGAGGAGGCGTCCTGTCCTCGCGTGCATAGCCGGCCTTCTTCGCCGCCGGCCGCTTCAGGACCCGGCGCAGGCTGCGCAGCTGCGTGTAGAGGAGGTCGGCGGGGCGCGCCGGGCGCCCCTGGGCCAGCTGGGGCGGGGGCGACGCGCAGGGGGCCACATTGCGGACCGTATGCCCCCTACCCCCCACGGGCTTCGGAGGGGGAGGGGGAGGGGTTCGCATGAGGGGGAGGGTGGTGATGATGATGGTGAGGATGAGGATGAGGATGAGGATGAGGATGATGAGGATGAGGATGAGGATGATGATGATGATGATGATGATGATGATGATGATGATGATGATGATGATGATGAGGAGGATGATGATGAGGATGATGAGGATGATGAGGATGAGGATGATGAGGATGAGGATGAGGAGGATGATGATGAGGATGAGCATGAGGATGAGGATGATGATGATGATGATGATGAGGATGATGATGATGATGGAGATGACGAGGATGAGGATGATAATGATATTGATGATGATGATCGTGCTGATGATGATGACGACGACGATGATGATGATGATGATGATGATGATGATGATGACGATGATGACGATGCTGATGATGATGATGGTGATGAGGATGATGATGAGGATGAGGATGATGAGGATGATGAGGATGATGAGGATGAGGATGATGGTGATGATGATGATGATGGTGATGATGATGATGATGATGATGACGATTATGATGATGATGATGATGGTGATGATGATGGTGATGATGATGATGATGAATGATGATGAGGATGATGATGATGATGATGATGATGATGATGATGGGGCCACTTCTGAGGGGGAGGGCGGGGCTCACTTCGCTCGGGAGCTCCCGAGGGGTGGGGTTCGCATGTGGCCCCCTGGACGCGCGCGCGGCGCGCTTGGGTGGCATGGCCGGCCTGGGCCGTGCATGGACTGCGCGGGCTGCTGGGTCCGCGCGAGAAGCGCCCTCGGGCCAAAATGGCTGCGGGGGTCCAGAGCCAACATGAAAGGGGCCCTGGGACACACAAAGACATACACACACAACAGGATTCCCCACATGTTCTGGGTTTGTGTCTTCCCCCCCACTTCCCATATCTTCTCATTTTTTCCTGGGAGCCGACGGTTCACTGTGTCTCTGTGTGTGTGTGTGTGTGTTCTCTTCCCCTCCTGACAACAACCCGTATCCTCAGAGAAGGCTGCCAGGATGCAAGATGAACATGACTCCGACAACGTGGCTTGCAGATCCTACACGCTGCTGGCCATGCTTTCTTGCCGTCGCTCGAACGTCCATTTCCCGTGCATTGTTCGGTTTCGTGCGTGTTTTTTTTTTGCTCGATGGTCCAGGATGGTCCTCGATGGTTCTCGCCGAGAAAAAATGCACACGTCCGAGCGATGCCAAGGACTCCGACAACGTGGCTTGCAGATCCTGCACGCTGCTGGCCATGCTTGCGATCGTTTCCCTCGACGCGCCACGATGCCTGCCCGCGCGGCCCTCTACCATGAGATGAACCTCGCGCGTCCCACCAACAACGGCATCGCCTCGTCAAGTGCCGCGTGTTTATGCCGACTCATCATGGCCAGCATCTGGACCAGCTGCTGTGCAACGTAATCCACCAACAGCAAGCTAACATTAAAGTTGCTGCACTGCACTGCTGTAATTTGTAGCTGAGTTCAGATGCTACGACTTGCATTGCTCTGTGTTGCCGTACATTGTTTAAAACTGTGTTTAACCGCATTGCAGTGCACTGCATTTGACTTGCTTCGCCGTGTGACGTTTTGGTTCGCAACCGTGGCCGTTGTGTTGCACTGGTTGCAGCGCAATAGATTTACAGTCAACGGTGGTCTTTCTGCGAGGGGGAAGCCAAACAGGAACGCCCTCAGAGAGCCGTGGATGGGGAGGAGGAGGGGGATGATGGCAGGAGGAGGATAGGGGAAGGAGGGGGATGAGGAGGGGGAGGCGGATGGGAGGAGGAGGAGGCGGAGGAGGAAGAGGAGGAGCAGGAGGAGGAGGAGGAGGAGTACCCGCTGGGGCAGAGGACGAGTAGGAAGGACCGCGGAGAGCCTTACCTCACAGCCGTCCTCACGAAGATGATAGAGAGCAGAAAATCCACCCTCATAACAAGCACCCAAAGAAAAGACTTGAACACGGCATTGCTGTTCAGTAAAAACCCAGGGCCGTGTAGCAAACGTCAATTACCAAGATCGGGGTGGTTTGTCCTCCCTTGCTATGCGGGTTCCAAATCGTTCTTGTCCTCAATATTATACTCGCGGCCCCTCATTCCCCGACTGTCCGATAACGGCGTCTGACCAGGGGGAATTTCGGGGGCGATACCGCCGCAACGGCGCGGTTCCCCTCGGAACCCCAAGGAGGTCAAAAGCATGGAATCGATTCCTCCTCCTCGGTGGCCGGTCGAAGGGCTGGGATGGTCGAGTTCCCCTCCTCTTCCTCCTCCCCCTCCTCCTCCTCCTCCTCCTCCTCCTCCTCCTCCTCCTCCTCCTCCCCCTCCCCCTCCTCCTCCTGTTCCTCCTCCTCCTATTCATCCTCCCCCCCCGAACGAAAACATCACTTGAACTAAACGAAAAAAGGGGGAGGATCGTCATCCCCTCAAATGGGCCCAGAACTAACCATGATGCTCCTCGACAGTCTGCTGCGCACAACGCTAAACAAAACCGCAATCCCATGTAGTGAGATTGCGCATCCAGATGAAATTGCAAAACACCTGCTCCCCACCCGATCGTACTGCCGTGTTCTAACATACGCACGCACCCAAACAAACGACATATTTGAGCCGCGAGAGGCGACAGGTGCAGTGTTCATCTCACGCGAGTTGGACCGGATTGAACAACATGATATGGACGTTTAGAAAGGTAAGCCAACATATACTTACGACTGTTTAAGATAGAAGCTATACTATGCACCGTGGCGGTATACATGCAAAGTGCTTGGAGGCATAACTGGCGCAGGCCAAAGGCTGGAATGTTTTGGGCGTCAAACAGCAAGGCATCCTAGCACGCGATACACTATTCTTAACTGCAGCAAAGCTCTAAGTCGCGCAGCACGGTTAGCATAATCTGAAGTGTGCGTAGACGAGCACCTGGATCTCAACAGATCCTAAGCCCAAGTCTGTGCCACAACGGCACGCAATGATAGCTCGGATACTGGTCGGGGTCAACAATCCGTAGGCGCGCCAACTCGCGCCGTCCGCCAACATTGCGTTGGCTGGTGCCTCGCAAATACATGGACGGATCGTGCCTGGTAACATACTTGGTTCAAGCGCTTGCAACATTCTCGACTGCACCTGATTTGATTCATGTGATGCCTTCTCGTCGTACCTTGTCTTGTAGCCAAAACTGACAAACATCAACGCGCCTGCTCCCAGGCCGCGACTGCTCGCAATGGCAACGGCCGCGCTAGCATCGCTCTTTAACGCGACACTGCCATCTACGGCGAAATCTGTGGAAACTGCATGTAAGCCTAATGCTACTGACCCACCCTGCATCATTCCATCACGTTCCGCTTCTCAAGATGGTAGCGCCGCTGCGCTCTGCGTCAAACTCCATGACCTTACCACGTGCAAACCAGACACAACTGCTCCTCCACTTGTTGATATACCTGTATTATGTGCGTATCCTTTTACGTGTTGGTCCACAGTGTTAACTCCTGAGGGCGCTCCTGGTACCAGTACTGGCATTCACGCCCGTCGCGGCTCATGAGGAACTTCCCCAGCTCCGCGAATATTTTCCAAACCCCTTTGGGCCATAGCTGAGGTAGAGTGTGCAAGCTCCCTCACCGAATACTGTATGTCTGAGCGGTCTTGTGCCCGATAGTTGGCTCGATCCACTGATGCTTGGTATTTCTCAACTTCGTGTTTTGGTAGGGGGTCATCATCTTCTTCTCCGCAAATCTGCTTGTCACCTGGCATGGCACAGCTCGCATTGTATCGCCCCAAGCGAAATCTCTGACGAATGCCTCGGCATGCGCCTCGTGCCATAACCCATCCTGGCTCCATTCCCGAATTTTGACTTCGGATTGCAGTTTGAATTCTCCTTCGAGTCAGTCAATGTTCATGCCGTTGCCCAATCAAATAAATTCGCCCCCATGAACCGTTTGCCAGATTCGCCGCGCTAGATGAGCGAACGCACATGGTGACGCTTTCCCGTTGTCAAAACCGGTGTCGCGAACAAAATCAAAATGGCAGTCCACCCAGTTTCTGGCGGCGCTCCGAGTGCCGCAAATTTACTTTCACAATCTCCCGCGCCTGCCCGGCGCGCCATCTTCGCCGGATAACCGGATGAAGATGTTCGTCTTGGGTTTGGTATAAGCACGTAAACCTGTCAGGAATACATACATGTATATATATATACACCCCCAGCTTGAGTCCTCTATCGCGAACCCCTCGGTCATCTCCTATTCCTCCAGTAACTGCCGTGGAGAACAACAGCCTCTGAGCTTCCAATGGAGGGGCGGCCGCGAATGGGTTCTTCTCTTTGGGGCTGCATTTAACTCGCTGGGTCGCGAGCCGAGATCTGAACTCGAGATTGGCCCCGCCGCCCCCGTTGGCATCGCATCCGCCTCGTAACTATGGGGCTTCTGCCAGCAACGGCCCGACATCCCTCCTTCCCCCCCTTTCTCATGGACCTCGTGCTTCTGGAATTGCTCCATCTCCTCCTCGCGAGCATGTGCCGTGAGTTCTGGATGGGGCGCACTCCCAGATTCATCGCCAAACGCGCACTTGGACATCTTCGCGATCAACTGCACCTGCGTCAGCTCCGGTGACAGGCTGCACCTCGTCAGCGCCCCCGCATGCCCGGCGCGACCCTGGAACTTCGAGCCGCCCCAGGTGTCCGCGCACTCCGCAGATCCCTTGGCGAGGTTGAATGTCGCGGGAAAAACTCGGCAGGTGCATTCAGGGGCGGCGTCGCGCCCTCGCCTGAAGCCCCCCCCCCCCCCCCCCCCTCCATTTGACTAATGTCGCCGGGCCCCCCGTCCTCAAGCGCCTGGCTCGCGTCCAAGTCGCGAGTAACTCCTCGCGGGCGCGCGCTCCACTTTGGCCTTGGATATCCTGGAAGCAGGAGACGTGATGCCCCGATATCCTTTCTGGTCCAGGTTAACGCGGGCCCATTTCCATGCTCTTCCGGTCCGTGCTCGATCTAATTTACTTGCATGATGTCGCCCGCTTCGGTCCCACTGGCAACGGGCTCACAGATCCTGAATGAGCCCCCTAGTCAGACGTCAGCCGTCATCTGATTAACAAAGCCATCGCGTATTGCTCGACACAGTCGGTCTGGATATCTCTGGTATCCTCTTTCAGCCTCTTCCAGTTAGCTCATCGTGCTGGCGCGGGCCTCGGCATTTCGCGCCAGGGGCTATTCCGATGCATGGGGCTATCCGTCATGCGCCGCGCGGGTTTCTGTATGCGCCCCTCTCCTCCTATTGACGCAGGCTCCAGGTCTGAACAGCGCAAGTCGCCATCGAGCGTCTGCACTTCGTCGCGCTTTCGCATTTTCTGCATTGGCTGCGCGGTCTAACTTGAGGCCCCCGCAAGGTGTTCGAAGACATCATATAACCCCTTATTCATCTGAGTTTCCCATAACTCCAATGCAAGCTTGAGGCGTTGAACCCCATGCCCATGAATTTCCTTCATTGTTTCCGGCCCGAGCCTTTTCGAACTGAAGGTTCGTGAAGGCTGCGCGTACTGGACTCACGATGAGATGTAAGGCTGCTTTACTCTTGATTATCTTCTATGGCTGTGTTCGCATCGCCTCGCAAGTAAAGCCGCATGTGTTCCCATGCGAATCGCGCGAAGTAAGGCCCATGGCTAGCCCCGGTGCCAGTCGCAACTTTTCCGCCATGCCAGTAACTGGATTTGGCGAGCAAGCCTCAGTAGCGTGCGCCTGCGCGACGTGCTGACCCATGCCGCATAGCCTCGCTGCTCCCCTAACTTCGTTCACCTGCTGAGCGGCGCCGAAGTAGGCGCCGAGTGGCCACCCCGCCACATCCGAATCAGAAGCCCATCGTGTCCAACCCGCTGCGTACCAACAATGTTTACATTGTCATGATTTTCACCTCCCCCGTCCTCACCGGGCCCCTCGCTTCCTCCAGCGTTCGGCACCCCTTGCTGTATCTCCTCGTCTCCATCTTTTCCCCTCTAAGACTTCTCTGGTTCACTTCTCGTCTCCATGGAACTCTACCAATCATAGTGCCGCCACTGACCTCGGCGGAGCGACTTTGGCCTAACGCGCGTCGTCGCCGCCGCCGCAGATAGCCCGGGACTCAACGCATCCCGTCCGAGGGCCTCGTAATTCCTTGATCAACATCATCTTTCCACTTGCCAGTAATGTCCCCCATGTGACCCGCTCCGAAAACAGTCGCGTGCGTTCGTCTCTCGCTACTTGGCCTCTTAGGAACGTCGGCACCCTGTGCCATTCGGCGCGTGCGTTCGCATTCTGGTTTCGCGGCGCTGCCTGATGGCGAACCCGCCTTCCGCGCCCGGGTGGCCCATCATTTTTCCCGATCTTATGCCATATTGCCAGGCGCTGTTGGGCTCCTTTCCAATTTGAGCTGGCGCTAACCTCTCTCGGGCGCACGGGCCGTCTTGTCCTTCGAGCCGCCCAATTACTTTCAGTCGCGGTCGCGTGGTTCATGCGCGGCGTCTCCGCAGGCTATAGCTTTGCAGCCGTGGCGCCCAGGTGAAGGCCCCATCGCCGCGCGCCCCGATTTCTCCGCAGCAGCCCCTCGCGCCACAAACGGCCGCGGCGTCGACGGCCAGGCCATGACTGGGCGCCGCCATAGGTAAGATCACTCTGGCACAAACATTCATTCCTAATGCCTTGGGATCTGGTTGCCAGGGTAGACCTGTTTCGTTAGCAACCCCCCCAGGTCCCACCCCTCTCCCTCGCTTCCTCTGCGCCAGAACTCATTGGATTTGATGGCGCCGCCCCTGGTGCCGATGATTATCTCCTGGCTGGCTTCATGCTTGCGCAAGAAAATGTCATTCTTATCTTGCTGACAGGTCAGCACCACCCATTTTAGGGGGGGGTCTTCAGATGCGCGGCGCATAGCCCGAACCCTGGCAACGCCATGTTTAGGTTGCACCCTGGGCACCTTGCAAGGGCCAAGCTTCCACCGTCACCAAGTGTAAACTTGTCGAAGGGGGAAGATGCGCAAGCGACTGACCAGTATATAGGCGCATGCTCTCCTCCGAAACCTACATTGCACTTGTCGTCCGCAGAGCTCAGTGACGTGCGCAGTCGAACCTTTACTGGTCCCATGGCCGTTTCCACTTCACCGCTCGCTCGGGAATCGCTGACAGGGCCAACCTCATGCTCCGAGTCTAGGTCGCGCGATGCCATGGCAGCTTCCTTCTCCTGGGGCGCCGCAGATGATGGATGGCCCACTTTCGCATCAAAGGGCAACTCTCTTGCGGCTGGCAAGCGCGGCTCCCAGTGGCCTTGGCATCCCGGCATCGCGCGGCTGCAATTGGACCCCCTTCTCCTCCCTCTTCGCGATCTCCCTCCTTGCCACTTACCCGCGCGCAATCGCGCGAGATTGCTGGCACTCCTTGGCACCGTGGTTCTAACTTCCGTTCGCGCGGCCTTCCCCCGGCATCCCTGCTGGCGCAGCGGGGGCGCCAACTTCGGCATGGTGGGTGAATTGTGTTCTGCAACTGATCGGTTTCTTTACTGGGCGCCAGGTCGCAGGCGATTCCCATCGGAATCGCGCCACGCAAACGCGCCCTCGCCGCGGCTATCCCCCCCCACCCCCACCCCCCACCTCCCCAGTCTCATCTTCTCCATTGCCCTCGAAGCTCATTGCGGTCGGATCCTGACTGGGGCTCGCGGGCCCAGCCGGAAACAATGGGGCAAGTCCGCCATGAGATGTTCCCTGCCTAGAAGGAAACCCACGTGGCTCATCGCGGTCCTCTTATACCTATCTCGCCCGCTCTGGCTCGCCACTCATTTCGGGGCGTGCCCGGTGAACTGGATGTGGATCGTCGCCGCGCGCCCCATTGCCTCGCGCTACAGGTGACTGCAGGGCTGCCCATCCTTGTCTCGATGCCAACTATGTGATTCCATAATCCAAGCACTTCGCGCGCGAGCCCGAATGCCTTTTTTACATCGGCAGATCCCTTCTCTTCTGCCCCACAATAACGCGTTGCCCATGGTTCCTAATAATTGACCCGTTGGCGGCGCCGCAGCGCTCGCCGCCCCTCGAGGCCTCCGCGGCTGCAGCGGGGGAGTGCGCCCCAGCGTTCGGATGCCCAGGCGGCCCGTTGGCACCTGGGCCCACGGCAGCAACAGTCCTTTTTTCATCCTGTCTTCCTGGGCCCATCACTGACGCTTCGTCTGCTTCTAAGTCGGGGCCCTCCATCTCCGCCATCTGTAGCTCGGCGCATTTACGCGCCCGATTTTTCCCCTGTTCAACGTTCGGCGCGCTCCGAAATTCGGGCGCCTGAATTGGCGCCAGGTTCGCAGGCGACGCCGCGCCCATGCAGCGCGCGCTTCCCCCTCGCCCCGAGCCTGGCCCCCTGGCCCCTACTCTTCGTCGCCCGGCGCTGCGTCCTCCACTCCTGGGCCCCTTTCAGCCACCTCTGTTGCTGCGTCGCTGCCGGTAACTCCGCCGCTGCGCGTAGCTTCGCCCATGTCGACACTGTAGCGCGCTGGCCCTTGGAAGGGGTTGCCCTGGCATATGCGGGGGCTCTGCTCCTACGCCTCCGCCCCCCCCCCCCCCCCCTTGACCCGGGGGCGCCCTCGTTGGCGCCCTTGGGGCAGCGCGCTGCGACGTGTTCGTTTTCGGCGCACCGACGCCCCCTTTCACTGATCAGAACAAGTCCTCCTCCACCCCCTTCTTGCCATCCTGGGGGGTGCTTCCCCAGGTGGCTTCCCTTGACGTTACTCCCTGGGCAGCCCTCAGTGCCCTGGCGCCCCTTTGCATCCTCCCACCTGCGCTCCGTGGTGACCCGTGGCGCCTGATACTCCCCGTTGTTCACCTCATTCTCCTTTGGCTCTGCCTTTCGCGGCGCAGTCTTTGGCGACGTGTCCATGCCCTCCACGCCTTGACACGCGGGTCCTTTACCCTTGCGTGTTCCTTTGTTCACTTCGTTCACGTCGCCATTCCCGCTCACGTCTGCTGCATTCCAAATCCGCCAGTTTCCATTGTCGTCGTACTGACCGGACTCGTTCACGCTCGCGCCCCGCCCCAGCATCTTCATTAGTAACTTGGCCAATCTCCATAGAGCCTTTGTATTTCGCGTCAGCGTCAAGTCTTCTATACATGGCCCAATCCTCACAATTGATGAAGGGCTTCTGGCAGGTGTCAGAATTGAAGACTCTGGCGTCTTGAAGCAGTCCTGCTGCCAGTCGTCAAACCAAACGCCTGCGCGGGTCATGATTATCCTCATAGCAGTGACCCTGAACGGCACTGGTAGCGAGCACGCGCTCCGGCACTGCTCAAGGGACTCGACTAGCGCTCTCCTCTGCTCCACCTGTGTCGCCACGTCGTTTACTTTCTGGGGTTTTCCGGGGCCCATGGCCAGGTTCATGTTGTGCCACAGTGTGACTCCTGTAGAGGCCGAGTACTATACATAATACTACGGTACGCCATAAAGCCGACTTTCTCAAGCACGCCCTTCCTTCCAAGTTGTCATTCAACAAATAACTGGAGATCCTCGTCCAACTTCGAGTAATCGTCATCTTCGGGCTCGCATGTTCCTTTCGCGTCGTCTACTTCTCTATGGATGTTTGGCGCCGTGGTGTATTCGCTCAAGGCGAACTCCCGTTCATCATTTCTATGACATCGTCCTCTTCGTCATCCGGTAGCGCCCCATCCATGGTTTCGGGTTCGTTGTTCCAAAGTTCCAGAGCTTTTCGGTAATCATGCTTCACTTGGGCGAACGCGTTCAGCATCTTTTCGCTCCACTCCCTGTACGTGGTCGGGCCACCCAGGAGCACATCTGTAATTGCTGGACGGCCTTGTGCTCGCTGACGGGTTTGTTTTCACCTCCTCCGGCCCACGTGCTTCCACCGGACAGTATAGCCTCGGCGATCTTGGCCACATGTCCCGAAACGTTCGGTTGGCATTGGGGTTTCGGTCCGAACGCGCTGCATCAATTGTTGAAGTGATTTTCGCACGACCTGTTGCGGCTGGCGACGGGTATCAGAAGGACATCCATTGTGTAGCCCATCTGTGGCATCGTGAACGCCTCATCCTCCTCAACCGTCCTGGTGCCCAGTGTGGCGCTGCGCTCGAAGAGCAACCTCATGCCCTCGTGGTTGGTTTTGAAAGCGGTGGTAACATGCCTACAATGACGATGTTCGTAACAGGCGTTGCACACTTCCGCGAAACGTTTCGTGTTTAGTTTGTACCAGCTGTCGCGGACCTCGGGCAACGTCACATCAAAACCCTGGCCAGTTGTACCCGTATTCGGCGGGGCTGTTGCGGCCGCCGCCGCGGCCATCGCAGGGAGGCGCCTGCTTCGCGGACTGACCCGCACGCGCTGGACCACACGGGGCGTACCACGTGCTCCGCTACCATGAAATTTTGGCAGGCAACTGTTTTGCTGGAGGAGAACAATACTTGAGCCACACCCAATCGGAGGAGGATCATCATCCCCTCAAGTGGGCCCGAAGTTAACCATGATGATTTTGTAGACGTCTGCTGTGCACAACGCTGTGCCAAGCAGGGATCCCACTACATGGGGTAAAGCATCCCATGCTCCACACCCAGTCGCACTGTCACCTTTTAACACCTCCTCCTCCTCCTCCTCCTCCTCCTCCCCTTCCTCCTCCTCCTCCTCCTCCTCCTCCTCCTCTTCCTCCTCCTCCTCCTCCTCCTCCTCCTCCTCCTCCTCCTCCTCCTCCGCCTCTTCCCCCTTCTCATCCGTATCCTCCTCATTATCATCCTCACCCTCATCTTCCGCCGCCTCCTCCTTGACCCTGTCCTGCTCCACCTCCTCGCCACGCTGCCCTCGGCAGGGCCGCCTGAGGCGAGGCGGCTGCCCCCCCGTCTGCCTGAGGCAGCCGTCCCCCCCGACACGCAGCACCGTGCGGGCGGCCTGTCGGAGAGCTTGCCCCGCAGCTCCCGCCGCACCCTCGCCTCGATCTTTGCCTCCAGCTCCTTCTCCTGGAGCGCGGCGCCAGAGGGCGGGGCCGCTCGGGCGCCCTCTGCGGAGACAGGGCTGGGGTTCTGGCAGACCACGGCAATCTCTCGAGCCTGGTTGGCAATACAGTCGGGGCCTTGACCTAAGGAACCCAAAATAAGGAACGAAGCCCCTTTTTTTCCATAAGTTAAACTTCGATGTCCGATCGAAAACACAAGGAAAACCTGAGGCAAGCTGCGAAACACTTAAGGAACGCGGAGCCCCTCCCCAACGAAAAGGGTTCCTTCTTCAGGGCCCCGGCTGTACCAGCGAGACATCATACTGATCAAGCTTCAGCAAACCCCGTATAACTGAGGCACATGTAGAACGCATTGACAAGCACTCAGAATCGATGCGGGGCGAACTGGGGGAGTGGGCACACATCAGACAAGAGACGCCAAACTAAGAAAGCTGTGTTGAGTTTTGCAAGTTGCATGCGCTTGACCCCATCTGAGGGGCACCAGGCTGTGAGACACACTGGCGGATTGATACTGTGGCTGGGTCTCTTGTCTCGTCAGTCTTGTCCTGCCTCCTGTCCCCTGTCTCTCTGGTCCTGTCTCCTCTCTGATGTCTGCCCGAAGAGGTCGCGAAGAGGGCCCAGACATACGACCGCTGCCTCAAGATGCCCCCAACACGACATCTCAACAGGTTTCCGAGAAGGGACGAAGAGGGCCCCAGGACGCCCTCGAGACTGCAAAGCGTAACTGATGTTGCACAAGCGATAATGAAGTTCGGCCTTGCCGCCCCTCTTCCCCGACCAACTCTGTCTTGGCCAGGGAGCATCAACTCTCAGGGGGGAGGGGGGTATGATTTTATCATCCGGGGCTCGTGGTTAATCATTCGACTTGTTCTGCGTGCCGCCCGTTTCGCTCCCAAGCTGCCCCAAATCGGCTGCAGGACAACCGCCGGGCCCTCAAGAGCTCCAAGACTTCGCAAAGGTTACCCCCCACGGTGGCCCAACGGCCCGCAAGATGCCGCCAAGAGTGCCCAGAGAAGGCCCCCGAGCCAGCCCAATGAGCACGCCAAGGCTCAAGGTGGCCCAAATATGGCCCTCAGTGACTCGCTTCCAGGTGTCCCGCGGCTTTTGAACGAACAACCACGCCTCGACCGAACCGGCATCAGAAGCCTCGGCCCTGTATGTCCGAGGGCGGCCCGCGGCGGCCCCGTGGCCCGCAACGGGTCCGAAAGGCGTCCGTCGCCACTCCGTCACGAAGCCAGGGAGTCCGCGACGGTACCCTTCCCTTGACCTGCCACGGCTCTTCTTCTCGGGGGCGGCCAAGAGGGGGGTGTCCAAGAGGGGGGGGTGCAAATCATGACCGGCGGCACGTGCTCGGCCCAGCGAGGGGGCCGGGGACGTAATGAAACAAGAAGAGGCGCCATGAAATCTGGGGAAACATCATGGCCCCCGCCATGATGTCCCCCCCTTAGTCATCACCCCCCTCTTTGCCGCCCCCGATCTTTCTCACTTTCCCATGTGCACCGGCATCTTCATCATCACAACGTGCTCTAAAATTATGTTGTTCCCATCCTACGTAGAGACCGCATCCCAGAAGTAATGTCGAGCACCCAGAAAGTGTCGAGCACCCAGAAAGTGTCAAAAGAGTAATTAGGTTGGAGCATCATAGATCTAACGCGCGAGACTGGCGAGCTCTTAGGGGGCCACAGGCGAGCCCTACCCCTACCCCCCCCACGATTTCTGAGGGGGAGGGTGGGGTTCACTTCGCTCGGGAGCTCCCGGTTGAAGTGAACCCCACCCTGCCCCTCAGAAATCGTGTGGGGGGGTAGGGGTAGGGTTCGCCTGTGGCCCCCTAGCTCTGGAAGCACCACCGCGCGCGACACTCGGCCCCCGCAGCCCCGCGAGAGCGTCTCGCGAGGGGCCCCACGGGGAGCCACGGCTCGACCGCTTCGACCCCGCCCTCGGGACCAGCTCGTCCCGGCGGCGAGCGAGGGGGGGGGGGGGAAGGGAGGAGAAGGCCCTCTCAGAAGGCGGCGGGACTTCTCAGAATCCGTCGCGCCTTCTGAAAGGCTTCTTGCCATCTTCGGGGGAGGCTGAGGAAATGCCTCAGAGGGCGTGGGGACTTCGGAGCCTTCTGAGAAGGCCCGCCCCTTCTCATTTCCCATCCTCGCTCGCCGCCGATCTTCGCCCTGAACCGTTCGGGACAATTCCGGGGCCCGAGGTCGTCTGCAGACGCCGGCAGCTGCAGAACCTCTGGCGCGATCGCATCCAGGCGCGCGAATGCTGAGCACCTGGACCTCCCAGCCCGGGCCATGCTACAAGGGGGGGGGGCCGCCTCTGTGGAGGTCGCCACTCCTCCTGGGGAGGAGGGGCAGGAAGACCCCCCCAGAACTCGGACCCCCCCCGACCACCCAGGGTGCCGAAGAACGCGTCCAAAAACCGAGTCGGTCCTCGATCCCGCCTTCTCCCCATCCTCAATATCCTCAGGGGGGGGGGGGGGGCCCACCCACCTGGTGGTGACCCACCCCTCCTGGCACTGCCTGACCAGCGCAGCCTCCCCAGACATCCAACGTCTCTGGCACACCAAAGGGTACCAATACCACTACTCCCAGGGACCCCTCCCGGGGTGCGTTCTGACCAAAATTCCGAAGCGAATCCAGCGGTGGCGACGAGGGCCTCCCAGGAGGTCCCCAAAAAGGGAAAACGAGGGAAGGGTAGCGGTATGTGCGGGCAAGATGTATATGTATATCCAGTGCGTCTTGGACTCCCTTGAAAGTGGCGCCACAAGGCTGAGGCGCAATGGACATGGATACAAATCGAGCCTCCTCAGGGGGCAGAGTTCCACCCATCTCCAGTGCGCCCCGGGCTTCTGGGAAGGGAGCCCGAAGCTCCAAACTGCAATGGCTATGGAAAGAAGTGCTTCCCACACAGTATGGTGAGCGCTTTCTTATTTGGCGGTTCGAGATTGGGCGGAAGGGAGGGTTGGGGGGGGGTCTGGCTCCGAACATCTGCTATAGTGCGACTGTTTGGAACCGTGCGTCCTGCGGGGGAGGCCCCACCTGCTCGAAACAGACGCCAAGCAACAGCCAACATCTACTCCACGGGGGGTTGGGGGAGGGGGGGGGGAGTGCGAGGGCCGTCGACTATCGGCCAAAGCAAAAAAACGATCACGTCGCGGTATGGGCACCTCTTCCTGCCCTGAGCCGCGGGGCGAGCGCGGGCGGGGCCACGCGAGAGGAGGGGGGGGTCCTTGCGCAGTCGCTTCGCCTTCTTGGCGAGCCTCCGCGCCTCCTGCTGCTCCTCCGTCTCCTTCGGGAGGACGGCGGCCCGGGCCCCAGGCCGCCCCCCCCCCTCCCCGACACCACCCCACACCCAAGGAGGAGCCGAGCTTCCACCACCACTGCCTTGGGTAGGACGGGGGAGTGGGGAGGGTGGGGGGATCCTCCTCCTCTTCCTCCTCCTCCTGCAGTTCCTCCTCCTCCTGCAGTTCCTCCTCCTCCTCCTCCTCCTCCTCCTCCTCCCTATATCCTACCTGCGGTAGCGGTGGTAGAACATCGGCCCATCAACCCCGCGCCTGGAGGACGAGGAGAGGGAGAGATCACTACATGCAGTTTGGATGACGAGTTCGAAGTTTAAATGTCTGTTCTTTGGAAGGCATCCAGCTCGCCTTCTTTGGATTTCAAACATGACCCTTGCGAAGGGCCCAACCATGTGCAATTATGAGGTGCCATAATGATGCATATCGTCTTCGGTGGAGCCCCCTACGGGGCCACAGAACGGTGCCACTGGGGCCTTTTGAGCTCCCTATGGAGCCACGACCCTTGAACGGGAGGCGCCGTGATGACCAGGGGAGACGCATGCGAACGGTGCCACTGGGGCCTTCGGTGGAGCTCCCTGTGAGGCCACGGAGAGGGATGCGCCGCAGTGGGCGCCGCGGACGCGTGCGAACGGTGCCACGAGGGGGGGGGGAATCGGGGACTCAGGCTGTCATTGCTTGTGATCGGACCTCAAGGGGGTAGCAACTGGGGGTTGGCGGATCGGCTGCACGCAACTGTTTTCGTTTAGGATCGTCCCGGCCCTGGTAGCGACAATGCCTGGGCGGCGGGGCCGAGACAACCAGCTGCATGCAGCAGTTGTCGTACTCCCCGCTTTCCTCCCACGCCCGTCGCCCCCGAGAGATGAGGAGCGTGTAAATTTTAACTCTGAAATCTCACTTGCGAAGGTAGAACTGCTGATCCCGCCTCGCCAGCCAGCACGGTGTTTTGGTTCCAGGGGAGTGCTCCGACCAGATTTCGCACCCTGGCTTTTGCCAGGGGACGCCCGAGCCCTGACTGAACTGCTGGGCCCAGGGCTACAGCAACAACAGCTTCCTCTTGTCGCGCCCTCGTGCGAGACTTCTTTACCCTTTGCCCGGAAGGCATGCCCTCGCCCGAGGCACCTCCACAATGGACGACGTCCGCGTCACGGCCCGCCCTTCGACGCCCACCCGCCGCCCAGCCCGCCCGTCAGGGCCCGCCAGCTCGAGCCACCCGTTAAGGTCCGCTCGCCCGACCTCCGCCTCCTCCTCCTCCTCCTTGTCCTCGTTCTCCGCCTCCTCCTCCTCCTCCGCCTCCTCCTCCTCGTCGTCCTCCTCGTCCTCCTCCTCCTCCGCCTCCGCCTCCTCCTCCTCCTCCTCCTCCTCCTCCTCCTCCTCCACCTCCTCCTCCTCCACGTCCTCCTCGCCCTCGAGGCCCTCTCCTCCCCGCGGGCCAGCGCGACGCCCCGCGGGGGCCTCCGCGGGGGCAGAGGGCGGCGACGGACGGTCGCGGGGAGGAGGCCGAACGAGCAGGCGAAAGACGGCGGCGGCGGCGGCGGCCATGGCGGCGACCGCGACGGAGGAGCGACAACGACGAGGACGACGAGGACGACGAGGACGACGAGGACGAGGACGAGGACGAGGATGAAGACGAGGACGACGTCGACGACCTGCACGACGAAAACGACAACGACGTCGTCGTCGACGACGACGAGGACGAGGACGCCGAAAGAAGCGCGCCGCGGCTCCTCCGCCAGCCGCTGCGCCGCCGTGGGGGGCGGCGCCGCCGTGGGGGGCGGCGGGGCGGGCCCCGGGGCGTCGGAGCGGTCCTGCCGGCAGGCAGAAACTGCAGCCAGACACGGGCCTGAA
>CAUYUJ010010519.1:5000-15000 GCA_963575745.1 Prorocentrum cordatum
TATAGTATGCAATACATGTGGTGCAATACTTGTGGTGAAGTCTACGCGGCACAACATATGCTGTACAATATTTGTGGTGGAACCTCCGTTTCGAAATGTAGGTTGCGCTGTGTTGCGGTGCTATGCGTGGAGTGCACTACACGGGGCACATCCCATAGTGTGTATATATAAATGCCTGTAGATCTGTATATACATATATCTAGATGTGGTGCAACCGGTCTGGTGCAATCTACGTGGTGCAATATATGTAGTACAGTGGACTAGGTGCAATCAACGCGGCGCAGCCCACGTGGTGCAAAACCTATTCGGCATTATATACATGGTGCCATATACAATATGCAACATAACGTTCTGCAACCCATGTAGCACAATCTACGTGGTGCAATTCACGTTGACTGTCTTGAAGCTGTCCTCTCCACTGCTCGTGCACGCATCCCACCCTCCCACCCGCAACTTGGTCGCAAGATCTCTTAAGACCGTGACGGTCGGTACCAAATGGTACTTGGCAATGACAACAACGCCGACGACGACAGCGACAACGACGACGACGACAACGCCGACGACTACGGCGACACCGACGACTCCGACGACTTCAACGACGGCGACAACGACGACGACGACGACGACGACGACGACGACAGCGACGACGACGACGACGCCAACGCCGAGAACGACGACGACGACGCTAGCGACGACGACGACGACGACGACGCCGACGACGACAACGACGACGACGGCGACGACGACGACGACGAAAACGACGACGACGACGACGACGACGACGCCGACGTCGCCAACGAAGGCGACGACGACGACGAGGGAGGAGGAAGGACGACGACGGCGACAACGACGACAACGACGAGGGAGGAGGGAGCACGGCGACGACGCGAACGACAAAAAAGGAGGGAGGACGGCGACTCCGACGACGACAACGACGAGGGAGGAGGGAAGACGACGACGACGACGACGACGACGACGACGACGACGACGACGACGACGACGACGACGACGGCGACGAAATAGGAAGGACGACGACGAGACGCCGACGACAGACGACGACGACGACGAAGGAGGAGGAAGGACGACCACGGCGACAACGACAACGGAAACGACGACGACGCCAAAGAGGACGACGACGACGACGAAGAAAGACAGAGGACGACGACGGCGACGACGATGACGACAACGGAGGAGAAAGGACGGCGACGACGAAGACGACGCAAAACTGGCGCGCACGCTTTTGTTAAACACCCGTGTTGCGAATCCATGGTTTTTGTATGTATTTTGGACACTCGAATTTGAACCCCTTCCGAAACCCAAGGTTTTTGAAGGATTTCGGCATGCGCGCGCGACGGCGCGCGCGCGCACTTCGTCCCATTTGTTGCAGGAGATTATCGCGACGGCACGCGCGCAAGAGCGTTCGAAGGATTCCGACATGCGCGCGCGCGAAGCCCGTTTGGTAGCATTTTCTGAAAATCTTTAAAAACCTATGGTTGTTTCAAGAATGAGCAAGAGCGCGTGCTAGTGTTTTTTGGGAAAACACGCGTTGCGAAACCATTTGTTTTATATGTTGTTTGGACACTCGATGTTGATATCCTTCCGAAACCGAGAGATGGTTGACGCATTTCGGCATGCGCGCGCGACGACGCGCGCGTGTGCACTTCGTCCCAGATTTGGAAACTTATGGTTTGTTCCCTACCTAGGCTCTGTCTAGAAGGGTTATTACTGTGTTTGCTTAAAGGGGCCGGGCAGTGCTCCCCGCCCCGGGCGGTTCCCCCAGGATCCGCCCCGCGGTTCCCCCAGTGACGCTCCCTTAGCTTAGCGTTGCTTATCTCTTCCTAGCTTAATTCATTCCATTTTTTAGTTTAGCCTCATCTTAGCTCAGGTTTATCTTAGCTTAGCTCACCTTCATCTTAGCTTCGCCGAGCTTTAGCATAGCAAGGCACAGCATAGCATAGCATAGCACAGCACAGCGCCGCATAGCATTTTAGCATGGGTGTAATTCCCGACCTAGGCTCTGCCTAGAGGGTTAGCTTAGCTTCGCTTAGCTTAGCTTAGCATAGCGCAGCGCTGCATTAGCATAGCACAACATAGCAAAACATAGCAAACCATAGCATAGCAGAGCATAGCATAGCGCAGCATAGCATAGCATAGCATGGCAGATCATAGCATGGCATAGCCTAGCATAGCATAGCGCAGCTTAGCATAGCATAGCAGAGCACAGCATAGCTTAGCATGGCACAGCACAGCCTGACAGCATAGCATCGCAGAGCATAGCATATCATATCATAGCATAGCGCAGCCTAGCATGGCATATCATATCATAGCATAGCATAGCATAGCAACTAATGTTGCGTTCCTAGGGGCTCCAACTTCTAGGTAGGGTCGCACTGGGGTAAGTATAAACAAGTTTGCGCGCTTTGTCTGCTTTGCAGAGAATGGCGGGGGGAACCGATACCGATTTGGCTGGGACGGTATGAACTCACAGGTAGAATGGACATTGGGTCAGAGTCCCGTGTTTTGCGTCGGTCCCCTGGGGTCTTTCAGTCCGGGGGGGTTGTAGAACAGATTTTTGTAGGAAAGCAAATTAAGCTCTGTGCACAATGAATTGTCTACTCCATTGCTCGCCCAACCACCCCAACCACCCACCCGCAACTTGGTTTGCATAAGCCCATGTGGCGACGATAGCGATGAGCGCATTTTGTTGGATGGTGCATATTTGCGGCCGCGCTAGCCCGCGCATGCTCGCGCGCGCATTGGCCAGCTAGTTTGGCGCGACCGACGCGGCCGCGGTGGCGCTGACGGCTGGGCGCGTCCCAGCGGGCACGTCGGTGCAAGTCTGCGACTTGGGCGGGCGCGGTATCATGGCAACGTCGACAACGGTAGACGCGGTGATGGTGGTAGCGACGCTGGTGACGATGATGACCACGACGACGGCAAGGCCAGTGACGGCGCCGATGCTGATCAAGCCGAAGACGATGACGGCGTCCTCGCGTCGGCGATGAAGGTTTTGGACGGAGTTCGGCATGCGCGCGCCGCCAACGCGCGAGAGTGGCCCGCATGGTGTCTCAGTTCCACCCAGGTCGTGCCCCGCCAGCACGCGCGCAAGGACATTCGAATGATTTGCACGTGCGGCGCGAGAGGCCCGCTTGGCAGACTGTTGAATGAAAACGATGGAAAATGTCTGGTAGTCTTGAGAATTCACAAAAGCGCGAGCGCAGGACATCTTGCTGGCGCTGCGAACCAATATGCGTCATAGATGTTTCGGGACACGCAATTTTGAAATCCTTATGAAACCCAGGGTTCCTGAAGGAGTTCCGCATGCGCGCGCGCGACGACTTGCGCGTGCACTTCGTTAAGTTTGCTGCAAAGGATTACTGCGACAGCACGCGCGCAGGGGCGTTCGAACGACTTCGACATGCACGCGCGAGAGGCCCGTCTGGTAGCATGTGATGACAATATTGAAAAGCCAGAAAACCAATGATTGTCCTAAGACTTCACACAAATGCGGGCGCAATCTGTTTGTTTATTCATGTTGCGAAACCATGAGTGTCATATGCTCTCGGGACACTCGCTTTGAAACCCTTGCGAAACCCAGAACTGACATGTCGAGCCTTTCCCCTCAAGATGGCCCCACAAGCTTCCCAAAGGCCCCCAAGGCGCCCGCAGCAGTCCCCAAGAGGCCTCCAAGATGTCCCCCAGAAGCCCCGAAGAAGCCCCGAAGTAGCATCAAAAAGACTCCCGAAAGCCCCCAAACAGCCCCGTGACAGACCTCATCCTCGTCCTGCCACTCATGATATTATCCTCGTCCTCCTCCTCTTCCCCCTCATCCTCCCCACGTGCCGCTCGCGTGCTGCTGGCTACGTCAACATGGCCTGGCGCACGGAGCGCAGGCCCTGCAAGGCGGCGAGGCCGCCGCGCGGCGCGGGCACGATCGGCGAGGCCATCGACAAGGCCAAGGCGAAGGCCAAGGCCAAGGGGAAGGGGAAGGTCGTAGCGAAGCGCGTGCGCTTCGCCTCGGATGTGCCTGGCCCTGCCGCCGCCGCGGCCACGCCGGCGCCGCGGGCGCAGGGCGCGGCCAAGCGGGTGGCTGAGGAGCGGCCCAGCGGCAGCGGCTGCAAGGACGAGGAGGTCCGCCAGGCCCCCCTCCGCCACTTTGGCCCCAGGGAAGGCTGGTCGGCGGCCCTGGTCCAGGACTTCGGGGCCTTGGTGCCTGTGGTGGACGCGCCGCCGCCAGCGAAGCCCTTGGCCGAGCTGTCGCTCCAGGCCCTCCTGGCCAGGGAGGCGAAGATCAAGGGCCAGGTCAGCCGTGCGGAGGCTGCGCTGGCGGCGGTCCAGGAGGAGCAGGCGGCCGTCGCGGTCCGCGTGGCGGAGCAGGCTGACGTCCTCCAGAAGCGGTGCGACCAGCTGGAGGAGGTGGCCGAGGCCGTGCGCGCCAGGAAGCGCGCCGACCTGGAGCAGCACACGGGGCCGTCGCCCATGGAGGTGGGCGAGCCTGTGGAGGCCGAGGACTGCCTGGGCAAGGTGCTGCTCAAGGGCCTCGAGGGCCTCGAGGCGGAGCGGGAGCGGGTTCTCTTGCTCGGGGAGGAGGGCGGCGCCCTGCTCGCGACGGCCGCCGAGGCCCGCAGCCTCGTGGAGAAGCTCGCCGCCGCCGACGCCCGTGCTCGCGAGGCAGCGGCGGCCGAGCGGGCCCGCGCGGCTGCAGCCGCAGCTGGGCGGGCCGCCGCAGCGCAGGAGGCCGCCCCCGCGGCTGATGGCAGTGTTGATGGCGCTGATGGTCCCCCTGGGGACCGCAAGCGCGTCGGCGACCTCGACCTCGGCCCCGAGCTCGTCGGGCTCGACGCCGTGTTCGACGAGGTGGGCATGGAGGACGAGCAGCAGCGCGCAGCCTGGCGCGCAGCGCTGGCCAAGCGCCAGCGGGTGGCAGGCCCCGCCTCTGGGTAGCCGCCCGCTGGCGGCGGACGTGGCGGAGCTGGCGTCGGCCAACACCACCGCGTGGGGCTCGGCGCAGTCGCTGGTCGAGTGGCTGCACGACGACGAGGGGCGGCTGCCTGCGGTGCTCTGCCTCCAGGAGCATCGCCTCAAGGGCAAGCAGGCGGTGGCCCGCGCTGCGGGCTGGATGCAGGCGCGCGGCTTCAGCTGGCATGGCCAGGCAGCGATGCCGACGGGCCCAGGGCCGCTGGAGAGCTCGGGAGGAGTGGCAGTGGCCACGCTGCGGCCGTCGACGGCCGCCGCCGCGCCAGGGCTCCCTGCCCATCGGTTCCAGGTGTGCGAGGTGAACCTGGGGTTCAGGGAGCCGTGCCGCGTCATCTCGGCCTACTTCATCACGAAGATAGGCAGGGCGAAGGAGAACATCGGGCTCCCGGCGGCGCTGCACGAGTTCGTGGGGCAGCTGGAGTCGCCGTGGGTCGTGATGGGTGACTGGAACATGGAGCCCGTGGACGTCCGTGAGCGGGCGCACAGCGCAGGCGGTGCGCTTGTCACCCCAGAGGAGCCGACCTGCGGCTCGAAGGTCTTCGACTTCGCGGTCGTCAGCAAGGTCCTCACGGGCTTTGTGGACGCGGCTGAGGTGCTGCTGAGGGCGCCGACGAAGGACCACGTGCCATTCAAGGTGGTGCTTCGCGGCGTAGGGCCAGCGGCGAAGGTGCAGCGCCGCTCTCCCCTGCCGCCTTCCCTCTGCCGCTGCCGCCGCCAGCGCGGCCAGCGCCGCTCGAGCGCGCCTTCTCGGCCTGGAGCCCAGGAGGAGGGCAGTCGCTCAAGGTTGGCTGCCAGGAGTGGTTCGAGGCGGCGGAGGCCTACCTGATCGACCTCCACGAGATCGCGCCGCCCAGCCGCTGGAAAGGGCGCGCGGGCGGGCTGCGCACGCAGAGGGTCGAGATGGAGGTGGCCTGGAAGCAGGACCGCAAGAGGAGCGTCGGCGCTGCCTGCAGGCGCTGGATGTCGTTCGCGGCGGCATGCGCCCGCTGGCGCGCGCTGCAGGAGGCGGCGCCAGGAGGTCGCTGCTGGGCGCCGCTGCGCAAGCAGCGCGAGGTGCTGAAGGCGTTCGAGCTCGAGTGGCCTGAGGAAGGCCCGCTGGCTGGGCTGTCGGTGGCCCGCGTGGTGGGCTTGCTCAGCTCCTCATCGTGCCAGCCGACGGTGCAGTTCGTCCAGGAGGAGGCGAGGCGGCGCTGGAGGCTGGACAAGCAGCGGAAGGCCGCGGAGTGGCGCGCCTGGGCCCAGGCCGCGGCCACCGAGAAGGGCGGCTCGGCGGCCTACCGCTTCATCAAGCAGGTCGCGGTGGTGCCCACGGTGGTGCTCGCGGGCGCGGACGGTGACGACGACCCGCGCATGCCCGTTGCGGGCGAGGCCGCAGTGGCTGCGCTGCTGGAGGCGTGGCGGCCGCTCTGGGTCAAGCCGTCGCGCGCAGGCGAGGCGGCGCCCGAGGACTGGGACATCCAGGAGTCGGTGCTGCCGCCGCTGGAGCTCGAGGACCTCGAGCGGGCCCTGGGCACCGGCCTTGGGTGGGATAGGCTCCACCCGAAGCAGCTGCTGCGCCCCCCGCGGACCTACAGGCAGCGCTTCCTGGAGCTCCTCATGGCCTGGGAGCGGAAGCCTTCGCGGGAGGCGCTGTGGCAGCTGATCGTGGTGTTCATCCCCAAGGCTGCTGGCGGCCAGCGGCCGATCGGCCTCACGGCCATCTGGCTGCTGAGGGTCTGGAGCAGGATGCGGCAGCCGCTGGTGGCCCGCTGGGAGGCCTCGTTGAAGAACCCTGCCTTCTGAGGCACGTCGGAGAGCCCGTGCGAGCGCGCGGGGGTGGTGCACAACCTCCTGGCGGCCGTTGCTCGCAGCAGAGGCCTCTCGGCGGCCACGGGCGTCACCGACCTGGCGAAGTTCTACGAGCACGTCAGCCATGAGGAGCTGCGCGTGCAGGCGGCCGCCACGGAGTTCCCGCTCGCGCTGCTGCAGTGCTACTGCGTGTCGTACCGCACGCAGCGCCGCGTGTCCTGGTGCGGCTCGGTCTCCAAGCCGTTCGAAGCGAACGGCACCATTGTGGCGGGCTGCAGCGGTGCGGTCGGGCTGGCCAAGCTGCTGGTGCACACCCTCTTCGTGAAGATTGTGCGTGAGAACCCTGTGGTTCGCCTGCAGAACGTCGTCGACGACGTGCTGCTGCAGGCGGTCGGCGGCAGGGCTCAGGTGGTGCAGCAGCTCCCCAGGGCCATGGCGGCCCTCACAGAGGGCCTGGTCGCCAAAGGGGTGGTCATCTCGGAGGCGAAGACGGGCTACCTGGCGAACAGCGAGGACCTCGGCGACGCGCTGGACGGCTGCTGGGCGCATGGGCCGCTGGCCCGCTGGACTGGCGCCCGCTGCCTCGGAGGCGACGCCGCCGATGGGCGCTGGAGGCGCGCGCGCGCGAGCAGGACGCTCGGCTCGGCCGCGCGGCGGAGGTCAGCGCGCGGGCGCGCCTGCTGCGCAGTGCAGGTGCGCAGGTGGGCCACATCCAGAGAGGCAGCCCCACGGCCACCGCCGTCTGGGGCTCCGCGGCGACGGGCCTCGCCTGCGGGAAGCTGCACGGCCTGCGGGTCGCCGCCATGCGTGCGGGAGGCAGGCTGCCCATGGGCGCCGGCGTCGGCCTGCGGCTGCGGGCGATGCACGGCGCTGCCTACCGCGACCCCTTCGTGGTGCACGCGGTGGAGGTGGCGCGCTCCTGGGGCATGACGCTGGAGACGGGCCTGCCCAGCGCGGCGGTGGTGCAGGAGTGCTGGCTCGGGGCGCAAGGCTTGCTCGACCTTCGCCGCCCCTGGGGGCAGCGCCGCGACCATGCGCAGGCATGTGTGCTGGCGTTGCGGCGGGTCGGCATCGAGATGGTGGCCTACAATGCCGTCATCGACTGGCAGGCGCGCGTCCTCTCGCTGGAGTTCTACTCGCCTGGCATGCCGGTGCAGGTGGCGCGTGAGTCGGCGATGCTGGCCTCGGACGTGCTCGCGCTGAAGCGGCTGCGCGGGCCTGGCGCCTGGGCATGGCCTGTGCACTGGAAGGGGCTGGAGCGCCTCCTCCACGCGCGCCGCCGCCCCGAGGGGCAGGCGGACGCCGAGGCCGCCGATGGCGCAGGCCGCCAGGTGCCCGCGCCGCCGCTGCCGCACTGGCAGGCCCGCCACAGGCGAGCTCTCGCGGCGGTCCTCGGCGGCTCCCACTGGCCGCAGGAGCGCCTCTGGAAGGAGGGCAAGGCGCGCGACGTCCTCCGCCGCCTCTGCGGTGGCCGAGGCACGCTGTGGCACAGGGCCTTCGAGTGCGAGGCCTGGCAGACGCTGCGGCGGGACGCGCGCTCGCCTGAGCTGCTGGAGGGGGCGCGGCTGGTGGCGCAGCGCGGGGACGCTGCGGCGGAGCTCTTCGCGCGTGCGCTGTGCCCCGACCCCGCCCTGGCCTTCCCCGCGGCGGCCGACGCCGCGCTCGCGGCCCCGCGCTGGTTCGGCGTGCCGCCTGGCTCGAAGTTCGCGCGCAGGGTCTTCGTGGACGGCAGCGCCAGGTTTCCTGCGCTGCTTGGGGCCCGCCGCGCAGGCTGGGCGGTGGTGCAGATCGGCCTCAGCGAGGAGGTCATCGGCGGGATGCACGGCATCGTCCCGCGGGCGTACGGGCCCAAGCAGGAGGCCAGGGACGGCGAGGACTACGCGTTCCACATGCTGGCCCAGTTCTGGCTGCCGTCGGCCGACGGCTCGGGCCTTGAGATCTTCTGCGACTGCGAGGGCACGGTCGGCTTGGCGCTCTCGCAGGGCAAGGCCCTCGCGCCGCTGCCGCCACCTGTGGCAGGAGTGGTGGGCGGGGCCAGGCCCGTCGGCCACGGTGCGCAAGGTCAAGGCGCACAAGGTGCTCGCTGCAGCTGCCTCCTGGGAGGATGAGCTCCTGATCAGGGGCAACAGGGCAGCTGACCTGTGGGCCAAGCGAGGCGCCGCCCTGTGGCCGATCGACGAGGAGCTGGTCTGGTTCCTCCAGGCGCGTGCCTGGCGCGTGGAGGAGCTCGGGCGCTGGCTCGGCGAGCTGGCCGCCACCATGGTGGACCGCGAGCAGCTGGACTCGGACGGGGTCGTGGGCACGGCCGACCTCGTCTACGACATCCCGCAGGCGGCGCTGGACGCGGCGGAGCTGGCCGACGCGGAGGTGGCGGCGGTGGCGCTCGAGGCCGACCTCGAGCTCGGCCAGGCGCCTGGCGCTGCTGCTGGGGCCGCTGCTGGCGAGGAGCTCGGCCAGGCGCCCGCCGCTGCCGCTGGGGCCGCTGCCGACGAGCTTGCGGAGGCGGCTGTGGCCGCTCCCGAGCTGAAGGCTGCGGTAGCTGGAGCTGGAGTGGCGCGGGTGGTGCGCGGGCACTGCATCGTCGTCTCGCGCCTCGTGAACGGCGATGGGGCCATGGCCTGGTGCCTGAAGTGCGGCTGCCGCTTCTGGAAGCGGTCCCATCCAGCTGGGACAGGCTTGCTGGGCAGCTGCAAGGGACGGCCAGCCCCAGGCGAGAGGGCGGCGGAGGCGCGGCGGCTCTTGATGCGCCTCCAGGAGCCGAAGAGCAGGGCCAGGCTCTCGGCTCCACAGCCGCCCACGGAGGAGGAGCAGGCGCGGCTCGCGGCAGTGCTCCACGGCGACGCAGGCGCTGAGGGCGGCGCAAGAGCTCCCGCTGGAGCAGGGCGGACGCCGCGCTGGGGGCTGCGGCCCGCCACGGCGGACGCCTGGCAGGCGGCCGAGCTCCACGGCTTCGCCTCGCCCGCCGCCGCTGCTCGCTGGGCGCGGGCGCGCGTGGCGGCGGGCAGGGAGTCGCCCTTCGGCGACGGCGACGGCGCGGCCTGAAAGCTGCGCAGACGGCACCTGGTTTAGCCTGCCGGCAGGGCGCCAGGGGGCCGAACATAAAAAATAGCCCCCAAAAAATAACCTCATCCGCATCTGTCTCCTCGTTCTCCTCCTCCTCCTCCTCCTCCTCCTCCTCCGCCTCTTCTTCTTCCTCCTCCTCCTCCTCCTCCTCCTCCTCCTCCTCCTCCTCCTC
>CAUYUJ010010519.1:20000-28043 GCA_963575745.1 Prorocentrum cordatum
GGCCGCCCCGTGCCAGGAGGCGCGGAGGGGCCCCTCGCGCCCCCGTGGGCGCGCGAGTCCGCCCAGGCGCTTCCGCGGCCCGACTGGGCGCCTGACCGGGCGCACCCGCTCCCAGTGGCAGGGAAGAGGTGAAGGAGGAGGGGGAGGAGGAGGAGGAGGAGGAGGAGGAGGAGGAGGAGGAGGAGGAGGAGGAGGGAGGAGGGAGGAGGAGGAGGAGGAGGAGGAGGAGGAGGAGGAGGAGGAGGAGGAGGAGGAGGAGGAGAGTATCCGCCGGATCGCGCCCCAGGATCCAGACCGCGGGGACGCGGGATCGCGCCCATGTTCGCCGCTCCCTCCTCCCGCGGGCCCGCAGCGGATCTTCTCCGCGCATGCGGCGGAGCCAAGCCTCAGCCGCCTCGGGACGGCTCCGGGGACTGGAGAGGGCTCCCAGGCCTAAAGTGAGGAGCAGCGGCCGTCTCGACCTCCCTCGTGGAGCAGGCCAGACAGGCAGGCAGCGACGAACGCGCGGGCAAGAAGCCCAGGCTCTTGGCACGGAGCAGAGTAACCAGCCTAAAGCCAATCCTTATCCCTAAGTAAGGTTGACAAGCCCAGGCGCGGCGGCAATCTTAGGGATGCGCCCTAAGAAACTGAGGGAATCCTTGACATCAGCATCGAGCTACAGTGGTGCTAATCACAGGGATAGGGATATGCTTCTGGCCGGTAACAAGTGGGCGCGGGTACCATACCAGAAGAACGTCGTCGGCTGCACTGGCGGTGGATGGGGCTCTGGTCTCCAGACGTCTCTGCCAAAAAACTGCAAACGTCTCCGCCTCAGCAGAGTAGCAAGACTGATCCGGGAGGTCCGATCGGGAGCCTCTGCGAGCCGGGCGTGAGGGATGTGTTCGGCGCAGCGTCCCTTCCAGAGCGCTCCAGGAACGTCCCAGTGCGCGATTCATCCTCATCCTAGGAATAGGTCGGGCGTGTCCCCCTACAGGCGGATTTTGGGCGAAAGGAACAAATAATCCACAAATATTAAAATATAGTCAAGAATATTCAAAAACTAGTCCCCTGACTATTTTTCACTATTTTTGAATATGCCTCCTGTAGAGGGACAGGCCCGACTTAATCCTAGGCATGCTGGAGCAAGGAACGTACAAGGGTCTAGCCACTCGGGTGGGCATTTCTTGCCACCAGTGCGGCGGCAGCGTGTCCCGAAGGCCCTCCAACCTTCGCGGCGAACCAGGACGTGAGCGAGCGACTGACCGAAGCGACCGGACCCGACCCGCCAAGCGAGCAGCTGGACTCGGATGCTCCCCCGAGAGCGCCCGAGCCCACTGCCACAGGCGGCGCGTCGGGCTGGGTCGGCAAGGCGAGGCCAGGACTGGGACAAACATCGGACCAGGACAGGTGGGGGACCGCTGAGAGCCAGAAGGTTCTGAAGGACGTAGAGTGGAGGCCAGTCCACAAGAAACCTTCCATAAGAAACCCAACCCTGAGACCCCAGGACGTCGATTGATTTGTTGGGGTGGGAGCGTGACGCTTTCCTTAGCAAAACCATCGAAACCCGAGAAACCCAGGGCACCCGATAGGCAAGCAGGGGGTTTCTTGGCATGGGCCTCCACTGTATCGGGCGCCGCGGCCGTTCCGGAGCGCTTCGGGACGCTCGGAGAGCGTTCTGGAACGCTCTGGGGCGATTTCTCCTGGTCCTGGCCTGGAGTCGGGCGTGTCCCTCTACAGGAAGAATCTTCAAAAATAGTCAAAACATAATCGGGGGACGATTTGTTGGGGGGTATGTTTTACGATTTTTGAATGTATGTAGTACTTCCGATGTTTCCTCCAAAATCCGCCTGTAGGGGGACATGCCCGACCTAATGCTGGCCCCGCCCGCCCGGGTCGGGTCGGGCCTGCGGGTGGATCACCGAGCGAGGCGCCCGAGCAGGTGGCCGCCGTGGTGTTTTTTTTGTTGGCTGGCGGGGCGGGGCTCTGCGTCTCTGTGGTCGGGGGGGGGAGGGGCGGGCCAAGGGCTAGGTCGGGCATGTCCTTGGAAGACAATTTAAAACAATCAAAAAATAATCCAAAGTAGTCAAGCGGTCACGAAAATCGTCACCTGACTACTTGTTCAATTCTGGTTTGAAAGATATATATATATATATACATATATATACGACCACCCTTCGGGTGATAAGGAGGTTGATTGGGGGTGGGTAGAGGGGGGGAACCAACATCTGATCCAATCGATCTCACTATTGATCTCACTCAACGGGACACCACGGGACACCACGGGACACCACGGGACACTTGTCGATCTCACAATCAATCTCACTCAACAGGACACCTCGGTCCACCACGGGCCACCACGGGACACCGCGAGACACCTCTCGATCTCATTATCGGGCTCACTATCAATCTCACTATCGATCTCACTCACGGGACACCACGGGGCACCACATCGATCTCACTATCGATCTCACTCAACGGGACACCACGGGACACCACGGGACACCACGGGACACCACGGGACACCTGTCGATCTCACTATCGATCTCACTATCGATTTCACTTTTTGGGACATCACGGGACACCACGGGGCACCACATCGATCTCAGTATCGATCTCAGTATCGATCTCACTATCGATCTCACTCAACGGGACACCACGGGACACCTCGGAACACCACATCGATCTCACTATCGATCGCACTATCGATCCCACTTTTTGGGACACCTCGGGGTACCACATCGATTTCAATATCGATTTCACTATAGATCTCACTATCGATCTCCTCATCGATCTCACTATCGATCTCACTCAACGGGACACCACGGGACACCACAGGACACCGGCGGGACACCGCGAGCCACCGGCCGCAGGAGGAGAAACATTTGGTCTGGCCGCGGCCCAGCCACAGGAGGATTTCGGGACACCAGCGGGACACCGGCGGGACACCGCGCGCCACCGGCCGCCAGAGGAGAAACATGTGGTCCGGCCGCGGCCCAGCCACAGGAGGATTTCGGGACACCAACGGGACACCGGCAGGACACCGCGCGGCACCGGACGCCGGAGGAGCAGCATTTGGTCCGGCCGCGGCCCAGCCACAGGAGGATTTCCTCTCGCCCGCCCACGCAGCTTCGCCTCGCCCGCACGCACGCACGTCACGCACGACACGAACCCGAAACCGAAATCGATTTCCCGTCGGGGGGGTCTCGGTTTCACGTCGGGCTCACCCCCCAACCTCCGACATACATACACACATACACACATACACACATACACACACATACACACACATACACACACATACACACATACATACATACATACATACATACATACATACATACATACATACATACATACATACATACATACATGCATACATACATACATGCATGCATGCATGCATGCATACATACATACATACATACAGACACACATACATACATACATACATACATACATACATACATACATACATACATACATACATACATACATACATACATACATACATACATACATATATACATACATACATACGTACATACATGCATACATACATGCATGCATGCATGCATGCATACATACATACATACATACATACATACATACATACATACATACATACATACATACATACATACATTACATCATACATACATACATACATACATACATACATACATACATACATACATACATATATACATACATACATACATACATACATAAATGCATACATACATACGTACATACATACATACACACACATACATACATACATACATACATACATACATACATACATACATACATACATACATACATACATACATACATATATGCATGCATGCATGCATGCATGCATGCATGCATGCATGCATGCATACATACATACATACATACATACATACATACATACATACATACATACATACATACATACATACATATATATATGCATATATATATGCATACATACAAGCATGCACATAGATATTCATAGAGTCGTACATAAACACATACATCGATATACACATATGTCATGTATATATAAATATAAATGACTATGTAAACGTATGTGTGTGCATATGTGTATACATATACTCTTCATGTAGAGGACGTGCCCGACCTAAGCCAAGGGCCACACAGGGGGCTGGGGAGGGGAGGTCAGAAGCGCAGGCTCAGGAGGATGTCGAGGTCCCGGAGCAGGAGCACCATCACGAGTATCATCCCCAGCGGGGGCAGCAGCAGCGCGACGAGGCCGAGCGGCCCGTCCGTCCGCACGCCGAGGAGCGCCAGGTAGATCTCCAGGAAGCGCCGCGGCACGAGCAGCTCGAAGGCCTGCAGCAGCAGCGCGGCGGCGATCCAGGCGCCCCCGAGCGCGCCGCGGGCCACCGAGCGGCCGATGCGCGCCTGCTCCAGCAACTGCAGAGCGGCGCGCATCTGCACGCGGGCCTTGGCGCCGCCCTCGTCGGCCAGGATGCCCGCCCGCAGCTGCCCCAGCGCCCCGTGGAAGTCGCCGTCGCAGGCCACCAGCGCCGCGTAGCACGCGTCCATGTCGCAGCCCGAGACCTCCGCCAGCTTGAGGACCACGCCCGGCTGCGGCTCCACCTTCGCCACGGAGGGGGGGGTGGAGGAGGAGGAGGAGGAGGAGGAGGAGGAGGAGGAGGAGGAGGAGGAGGAGGAGGAGGAGGCGGAGGCGGAGGCGGAGGCGGAGGCGGAGGTGGAGGTGGAGGAGGAGGAGTGGAGGGGGGCCCTCGCGGGCCCCACAGAGCCGACCCCTGGAGCGCCGCGGCGCCGCTCCTGGGCGCGCCCCGTGGGGGGCTGCCTTGGGGCCGCCTTGGGCACCTCTCGGGGCACACCCTTGGGGCGCTCCTGGAGCCCTCTCGAGGCCCCGGGAGCTGGGCGGGGGGCGGCGAGGGGGGCGGACCTGGCCGCCTGCGGCGGGTCCTTGCCGCGCCCCCCCGTCCTGGAGGACCGAGGAGCGGCCCCTGCGCCCTGCACTGCCTCGGCCGGCCCCGGGCTCTGGGGTCATGCCCCGGGGCAAAGACGTCCCCGGCTGTGCTTCGTCGACCTCGCCGCCGCCGACGTCGTTGACGGCGTCGCCGTCGCCGCATCGTCGGCGTCGTTGTCGTCGCCGTCGCCGTCGCCGCCCTTTCGTCAGGCCCGGGGCCCGGGGGCACTCCTGGGCTGCACCCTCACTCCTAGCCAGGCCCTGGGGACGCGCAGGAGGAAGCGCCCGAGAGGGCCCCCGAGCGACGTATCCGCGCCCTGCGCCCTCGGTCTTCGAGCCTCCCAGGCCCGTCCAGGATCAGCATCCGAAGACCTCTTACTCGACTGTGCGAAAGAGCGTCTTCTACGTACGCTTCGCTGGCACTGCAGTCAACCCGTATGGCAAGGATGCGCGATAAGGATGCCAGGGCCTTGGACGCCCATTCCGAGGCCTTTCGAGCGGGGCGAGGCCAAATAAAGGGGCCAGGGCTGGACCGAGGAGGCAAGGACGCAAGGGGTACTCTTAGGAAAGCTGCCCATCCTTCTCATGCGGGGTGGCCGTAAGACCCCACCTCATCCCCCCCACCGCATCTCCGGAACCGCCCCCACCCCTACCTGGCGAGAAGCCCCCCGCCTGCGAAAATGGGGGGGAGGGAGTTCGAATCCCCTCGTCGTCGTCGTCGTCGTCGTCGTCGTCGTCGTCGTCGTCGTCGTCGCAGTCGTCGTCGCAGTCGTCGCCGTTGTCGACTTCGTTATATGTCGTCATCGTCGTCGTCGCCTGACTTCCTCTCATTTGGACGCCCGACATGGGTACAGAGAAAATCGGTACGATGCCAAACAACAATGTTGTCCAAAATCGACAGCGGCCGCTGGTGGGCAGGCAGCCATCTCTCAAATGGACAACGTCCGCGGCAGCACCGACAGCGAGTCCTGCTGGAAATGGACAAACACTGCTGTCGATCTTTGTCCCCATTCTTTACTCGGCGGCGCGCCCGGAAGTGAAGTGACAAGGATTAGGTCGGGCGCGTCCCCCTACAGGCGCATTTTGGACGGAAAACTAAAAATACCCCCCCCCCAAAAAAATAGTCCCAAAAATAAACGACAAATCGTCCCGAGACTAATTTTGGCTACCTGGGCATGTTCCTCCTGTAGAGGAACAGGCCCGACCCTGAGACGAGGAGCAGGTCTCCTCGGAAGGCGGCGGGGCTTCTCCTACGCCCCCCGGCCTTCTGAGAAATTCGCTGTGTCTCCGGGGAGGGCTCATCGAGGGCGGCCACTAGGGGGGCGTCCAAAAGGGGGGGGGATGGCCGGCAGCTCGTGCGCGGCCCAGGGGGGGGGGGGGGCCAGGGACGGCCTGAAACCTGAAATCAGAAGAGGCGCCATCAAGTCTGGGGAAAGACCATGGCCCACGCCATGAGATCCCCCCCCCCAGTCATCACCCCCCGCCTGGCCCCCACCGAGCTCAGGACACCCCCCCCTCGAAGGCCCGAGGCCCTCCCCCGGGCCTCCTGCACGGGCCCGCCCCCCCGGCCGGCTCCCACGCCGGGCCCGCCGCCGAATCTCCCGACCCGGCACGGGCAGAGGTCGGCTACGCGCAGGGACAGCCCTGGGGCACCCCGGGTTTCTCGGTTAAGTTAGGAGGCAACTGCTGGGAGGTTTTCGTCGGAAAGATTAAGGAGGATCAAGCCCCATTTGGGGGCTATTACGCTGGAATGGGCCTCGGAGTAAGCGGGATTAGACCGGATTAAGCGGGATTAAGCCAGATTAAGCGGGATTAAGCGGGATTAAGCCGGATTTCGGACCAGGGCAAGATCAGAATTTGACCTCCCAGGAGTTGCATCCGAAGGTTAAGCAGTGGGGGGGGGGGGCATCCCCCCCACGGGGGTCAGCCTCGCCTCGTCGCCGCTGGGCCCGTTTTCCACCACCACCACCACCACCACCATGAGTTGGAGGGGGAGGGGGTCCTCCTCCTCCTCCTCCTCCTCCTCCTCCTCCTCCTCCTCGTCCTCCACCTCCTTCCCCCCTCCAACTTATGGTGGTGGTGGTGGTGGAAAACAGGCCCATCAGTCGTCGCGCCGCGACGGGGGTCGGAGCACCTTCGGCGCACGGTGGCTGCCTGCGACGGGGGTCGATGTGGGGCTGTCGGCGGGGGTGGCGCCCCCCCCATGCTTATTAAGAAACGCGGAGTAAGGAGTGACATTTGGTGCGCGGTCTTTTGTGGGGGCCGCGGGGTGGCCAAACACGAGCGCGCAAGACGCTGCCATTGCATCACCTTCGGCGATAGGGGGGGACCCCGCTGAGCCCGCACCATAGGTCACTCCGGGGAAAGGGCTCTCTTACGTCTAGCGTCTAGTCTTAAGTCGGGCATGTCCTCCTACAGGCTGACTTTGGAGGAAAATAAGCGAAACAGCTTACATACAATATAAAAACGGACGACGTTTAACAAAAAACAAAAAAACAAAACAAAAAAAATCTTGAAGATTCCTCGTGTAGAGGGACATCACCGACTTAAGTCTAGTCGAAGAAAACGCTCTTCCCGACCGCTAGACCACGAGGCCCAGCCAGGACCGGTGCCCTCGTGCACGGTTGGCGCCCGCGCGGCCTCGGGCTCCTTGGGCTCGTGCCCGCCCTCGGCGCCCAGCTCCTGGACCGGGTGCGCTGGGGTTCGGGGCACTGGGTGCGCTCGCGCGCGCACAGCGCAGCCCAGGGAACCAAACGGCACAAGCATATGAACTTCTGGAGCTCCGAGAGGAATTCGTGGATCGGCGCTGGGCCCCGCTGGCGGGCCTCTCGCGCAAGGACCTGGTGCCCTCGGCACGACAGGGGGGGGGGGGGCTGGCGCCACTCCCGGAAGAAGTCCGAGCTGCGCAGCACACGCGGGCACGCCCTCACGCAAGCAGGAACCACGCACGCACGTGCGCGCACGCGGGTGCACGCAAGGACGCACACAGGCTCCTCCTCCTCCTCCTCCTCCTCCTCCTCCTCCTCCTCCTCCTCCTGCTCCTCCCTCTCCTCCTCCTCTTCATCCTCCTCCTCCTCCTCCTCCTCCTCCTCCTCCTGCTCCCCTCATCC
>CAUYUJ010010520.1:5000-28037 GCA_963575745.1 Prorocentrum cordatum
CGCGCGCCCTGCGCAACCATATAGCGCTGACGATGCGCAGCGCCCGCCGCGCCCCGCGAGCCTGCAACGGGCGGTGACCGCGCGCCGCGCGCGCCCCCTGCGGCATCGAGGAAGCGCCGCGCCTGCCACGCCCTACGAGCCTGCAGCGGATAAAGACCGCGCTCAGGGACCGCCCCCCCGCCACCCCTGCGGCGAAGAAAACGCGCCGCGCCTGCCAAGACCTGCGGGCCTGTTGCGAATAAAGACCGCGCTCAGGCACCACCCCGAGCGCACCGCCTACGGCGTCGAGAACGCGCGCCGCCTGCGGAGCCCGACGACCCTGCAGCCGATGAAAACCGCGCTCAGGTACCACAGCTCGCGTCACCCCTTGCGGCGTCGAAGCGCGCAGCGCATGATGCGCCCTGTGATCTTGCGACGAATAGAGACCGCGCTCGCGCAGATGCCACGCCTTTGCGCCGCCCCCTGCTGCGCCGAGACAATTGCACGCCTGCTCCGCCCTGCGAGCCTGCAACGGAAATCGACCACGCTCAAAGACAACTCCTCCGCCCCCACCCCCCGCGGCGCGGGGGGAGAGCTGCGCCTGCCGCGCCCTGCGAGGCTGCGACGGATCGAGACCGCGCCCAGAGACCACCCCTCGCGCACCCGCTGCCGCGTCGGTTTCGGCACCGCCGCGCTGCGTGCGAGCGCCCCTGGCTCGCGGGAGCGACGGCGCGCCCGTGGGGGAGGCGCGCGCGTGGGAGCGCAGGTCCCACGCGCGCGCCGCGTGCAGCGTGCGCTGCGCGCATGCGCGCTGCGCACGCGCGCGCGCCTGATGCGCGCGCGAGCGGGGGGGGGGGGGGGGTGGGGGGGGAATTGTGGGCAGTTGGGGTCTCCTTCGCGGTGTGCATGTGCAATGCATGGTTGCTCTGATTGCGCGCTGCGCGCACGTGCGCTGCGCGCGCATGCTGCGAGCGCGCTGCACGAGGGGGGGGAAGGGGGGGGGGGGGGGGGGGGGGGGGGGGGGGGGGGCGAGGTGTGAGGGCGCGCGAGGTTCGCTGGGATGCTGGCGTTGCGCGTCGCGTTTATGTTGCGCGCGCGGGCGAATTATCACGCGGTTGCGCGCTATGAGCAACGCGGGCGGGGGGGGGAAGGGCCGCCCGCCCTTGGATGCAGAAGCCATTGGATCGCCAAGACAGGCTCGCATGGATCCAAAGACCCCGCCAGGCCCAGAGACGGCCCAATGAGGCATGCAGCAGCAAGCCGTCAATAAGTGCATGGTCCAAAGGGCCCATCAAGCCCGTCTCAGGCCCCATCCCATGCCGATTCTCGAAACTCGTCTGCAACTTCAAAAGGCCCATACTTGGCCATCGACGAGGCGCGCCCGCTCGCCCGCACCGAGACGCAACATTCGACTTCCCAACCGGCTCGCAGCATATCTAGAGCGCATCGAACAGCGAAGGCGGGGTCGCGCTCATGTTGCTGGTATGATGCTCATGCTGCTTCTTTGCGCCGTCGATGTTCTTGGTCTTGTCGCCGAACATCTCCGCCTTCGCCCTTGGGCACGTTGCACTTCGCCCGGTCGCGCCTCGGAGGCGTCGCGCAGCCGTTCTCCGTCGCCGCCGCGGCAGACAAGCAGGCGGTCTTCATATGTGCCTTTGTCGCAGCTCGTCGCCAGCTGGCTCTGGCGCTGGCCTGGTCCTGGCCGCCGCCCTCGCAGCGGCTGGCCTCTTCTGGGCGACTGGATGCTCCTCCTCTTCCTCGGCTGCGCGCTCGCCCTCGCCCCCAGCACTGCCGCCGCTCTCCTCGTCTTCCTCTCCCGCATCAGCGGCAAAGCTGCCCCCGTTTTCCGCTCCCCCCTGGCCCTCCCCAGTATGATCCTCCTTCATGTCCGCCCTGACCTCGGTCGGCCCCGCCGTGGCATCCGCGGCGCCCTCATTGCCCTTGTCCTAGTCTCGGGAACAGGTTGGAATGGCGACGGCGCTGGCGCATCTGATGCCGCCGTTCGCCAATCTCGGCGACGGCCCCGATCAGACGCAGACGCGCGCCCCACTCCAAAGTGGCAGGACCCGCCGGACACAGGTGGCCCAGGGCGCAGCGCGAGGGGCGTCGAGAAACTGAGGCGCGCGGAAGGGCCAACGCCCCATTGGAATTTCAACGCCGCGCGCGGTGAGCCGTTTGGAAGCTCGATGGATGATCGCGGGATCGCGGGTGCGACGCTGACCTTCCAATGGGTCGCTGGCCCGCCCCCCCGCGACCCCGCCCCCCTCCGCCCGCGCGTCGTCTGCGACTCCGCCGAAGTCCTTGGTCGCTGCCGACGGTCGCCCCATCGTCGCCGCGCCCGCTCCACGCCCGTGCACCGTTGCCCTGTAGGCAAGCGGGCCCGGGCTCCTCTGCCCCAAGTCTGTCGAGCTTGCCCACGGCGAGGCCCTCGGGGAGGTCGCGCGCGAGCTCATTCGCGGCCCCCTCGTCGTCGCAGCCCCAGATTTGGGCGGGCTTGCTCTCGGGTGCCCCCTGATCTTGCCGCGCGCGCGCGAGAGCTCATTCGCGGCCCCCTCGTCGCCGCAGCCCCAGATTTGGGCGAGCTTGCTCTCGGGCGCCCCCTGATCTTGCCGCGCGACTGCCCGCCGCCCCCTGTGCTCGTTCTCTTTGTTCTTGAGCTCCTCGATCACGAGAGAATGCCCGGGGTTTCCGGCGCCATTGCCCATCGCATCCGCCGCCGCTGCGCCGTCGATCTCCCGGCTAAACTTGCAGGGCCTGGCGGCCGCTTGCCCCGCGACGCCGCTGACCTGGCGCGCCGCCGCTTAATCTGGCATCCTCGGGCTCTTGCCCTGCTGCTTCGCGCGCCAAGCCGACTGCGGTCTCTCGTCGTGGCCCAGATTGCACTCGCCCTTCGAAGCCAACCTTCCGGCCTTTGCTTCGCGACCGCCGCGCCCTCCTTCGGCGCCTGCCCCCGCGGCCCCGCGCGCGCCGCCAGGACTTCGCAATCCTGGGGGGGGGGGGGGGGGGGCAAGAGGAATGGGGAACACATGAAAAGGGAGAGAGTTCGACAGGGGCCCATCCGACCGCTGATCTAGGCGGCGAAATCGACCCCGTTAGGCTGCAGCACGCGGAAGTCCCAGCGGGCGGATGGCGCCGCCGAGTCGCTGCCGCGGCAGCCGCGCGCTGCCTTCGTCGTCGCCGCCGTATCTCCACGACCGCCGCCGCTACCACCATCGCCTTCGCCATCGTTGCCGCCGCCATCCTCGCGCCCGTCGCCGCCGCCGCCATCGCCATCATCGCCGCCGCCACGATCGCAAATATTATCATCGCCTCCATCGTCATCATCGTCATCGCCGCCGCAGACATCATCATCGTCGCCGTCGCCATCGTCGCCACCGTCGCCCCCCCGCCCTCTGCCCCCCGCCCCCCTTCCGCGCCCCCCGCCCCCCGCCGTAGTGGCGGAGGGGCAGGTGGGGGCATAATTCGCCCTCGAAGGGCCATTTCGTCGCGGCCCCCCCGCCGCGGCCGCCCGCGGCGGCGGCGCCGCTGGAGCATCTGCAAGCAAAGGATGGGGGGGGGGGGGGGGCAGATCTGACCGCGAGCGAAGACGGGGGGCAGAAGAGTGCAAGAGAGGACCAGGACGAGTGATCTGGGCTCGTAACATCCCGCAGTTGCGGGCCAGAGCGAAGATTCCAACGCGTCCAACTAGCCCGCCGAAAACGCAGACTTTTGCATCGTACCAACTTGGGCGGATCGAGGGGGCCGGTCGCGGGGCGAGCCGCGGAGCGGGTGGCGGGCGGGCCGCGGGCGAGGGCGACGACGCCCACAACAATTGCGCATAAACACCAACGCAACAACAATTCAATGAAGATCCGCGCCGAGGAGCCCCACTTCAGCCGCGCGCCAACGGACAATGAACTGCTCGGCCCAACTCTGACACATATACATACAAATATACTTACACAGATATACATACACATCTATATATATATATATATACACGTATGTGAGCATATGCGCATGCGCGTGGGCATATACAATAGCAGGCATTGGATTGTGTATGGGCACAGAGGTGCACATACCATACAGAAGCATGCGCAAGTATAGACACGCTAGTTTCCCAAATGTGCAGCTATGAAGCGCCTCTTCATGCGATCAGACTGCGCGATCATTGAATTGCATGCGCGGTTTCGGTAATCGAGAGAATCGACTTCAAGGGCTGCTGACTCATCGCTCGGGGGCGCTGGGCGCCGCCCTGGTAGATGCGCGCCGCGCCGCCCCCAGCTCGATCGCGCCTCGGCCTGGCAGCGGCGCGCTGATCCGGGGCCCACTGGGGATCGAGGCTGAGTTCGGCGACGTAGGCGGCAATTGGGAACAGAGCCTGGAACTCTGCAGGGGGGCGGACATGCGCCGCCTCGTCGGCGCCCAGCAGCGCGCCGGCCCGCTGGCCGGTTGCGCGCGCGAGGTCGAGGTGCCGGCGCGGCGCGGGCGGGCGCCGGCAAAGTCGCAGGCGTCGCGGCAGCCTGAGCCTCCAGGGGCGCGCGCGCGGCGCGCCTGGATCCACGCGGAACGCGCGAAGGGCAGCCTGCTGCCGTGGGCGGGGGGCCGCGGCGCAAGCCGGGGCTGCGTTCGACCTCGCAGTCCCCGCCGGCTAGCCCCAGCCATCCTGCCCGGGAGGGCCCGCGGGCGCGGCGGCGCCCGAAACCAAGAAGAGGCCCGCTGCCGCGGCGTCCCGGACCACCTGCTGCAGCGCCTCGGCGGTCAGGGCAGTCGCGGAAGCAACTGCGGCGGTCGACGCTGCCGACGCGCCTCCAGCGGCGGCGGCTGCACGGGGCCTTCGGCCGCGGGCGCGCGGCCGCGTCGCGGCCATTGGCCCCCGCGAGGCCGCCGACGCCTTGGCGCCCGCCACTCGGGGCGCGTCGCAGCCAGCGAGCCTCTGCGGCGAGGCGTCGCCAGAACTCACTCACCTGCTGCTGCGGACACTGGCTGGCGCCTGAACTGCCGCGCCGCATCTCCCACGCGAACATCCTGCACTGGATATTCAGATCGGCATCGGCCGTGCCCTTGACGACGCCCCGCAGAGTCGCCAGCTGCGCGACAGGGCCCAGCGCGGCCATGCCCAGACGCCGACGTCGAGCGAGCGAGAGCTTCCACGAGTTCAGCTCCAGGCCGCAAAAAGCTGCGGTGACGGCCATGTTGTCGCGCCGCTCCACCTCCCTCAATGCCAGACTCCGAGCGCGAAGGGCGGGTGCGTGGCCCTGCCCCCACCGTCATGCTGAACCAAAGCTCGGTCACCGAAGCATGCCGTGCGGCCGCGGCGCCGCGCTGCGCCTGCTCGGGGGCCGAGTCCAACAGCAGCGGGCGCATTCGCAGCTCAATGCTGAGGCTCTGGCTGAAGCGGCACTCGCGCGCCCTCCTTGCCGCGCCCTTCGACCGCTGCCGGAACATGCCGATGGGGGGATGCCACGCCCCGACCCTCATGGCAGCTCGCTGCAACCGCTCCTAGAAATCGTGAGCCTTGTTCACGCCGGCGGCGAACGTCACTTTCGGCACGTCCCCGCCTTGACTTTCCCGAACACCGTCCCCAGGCCAAACGCAGCTCCTCGGTGCTGCTCATCGGCCCCTGCCGACGCCGAGGTGGCAGGCGGCGGCGGCGGGGGCGGGCCGCTAGCTGCAGGCGTCCATCCGTCGCGCCCTGTGCCACCGCCAAAACCACTTCCGCCTCCTGGAGGTCCTCCGACACCGCCTCCACCTCCGAATCCTCCTGGCGGTCACTCTTGGGGGCCTCCTGGCCATCCATTGGGCCCAAGGCCAGTCGGGGGCAGCCC
Source organism: Prorocentrum cordatum (assembly GCA_963575745.1). Taxonomy (NCBI): domain Eukaryota; class Dinophyceae; order Prorocentrales; family Prorocentraceae; genus Prorocentrum; species Prorocentrum cordatum. The sequence goes on from CAUYUJ010010520.1 coordinate 10,787, forward strand.
AAGCGGCAGCCCAGGCGGCAGCCCAGGCGGCAGCGCGCCGGGCTGCGGCGTCGGCGGATGCACGCCGTGAGCGCCAGCTGCCGCCTTAAAACCAGGCGCCCGAGCTCCGCCAGGTGCGACTTCTGCATGGCCTGCAGGACGAGGCCCGCCGAGCCCTGCGACGGGCGAAGCCACTTCCTCGGCCTCGCCGCGCTCGCTGGTCGTCGCCTCAGCGCACGGCGCCAGAGGCATCAATGGTAGTGGAGCGCCCTCCGGTGCCGCTCGCCCATCAGCAGAAAACTGTGCACTGGCCTCTGCTCCACCGCTCGCCTGCGAGGGCGGCGCGCTTGGGCCCAGGTGGTCCCCATGTGCTCGGGTCTGGTACTCCAGTGGCAATGCCCCGCCTTGGGTCGCGGCCGTTTTTGCCGATGCGCGGTCGGCGAGCCGCTCCGCCTCCAGCTGCTCGCTCATGCGGCTGAAGCGCTGCACCTCCATGCGCAGTTTTCGCAGCTCCGCCAGCTACAAGACCACAGCAACGACTGGCGGTCGCTGCTGGCTCTGGCTGGTGTCAGGCGCGTCCGCCACGCCAGTGCTCTCAGCAGCTGCTGCCGGCGACTGGTCTGGAAGCTGCGGCTGAGCTGGCAGGGGCATCGTCGTGCCCAACGCCCACGTCTGGCACGTTCCCGCGGCAGCGCCAACAGCCAGGCGATGCATCCCCGTCGCTGCGGTGCCGACGGTAGCACGAACTTCCTGGCCAACCATCTGCGTGTCGAATGCCACGATGCGGCCAACCTGTCCTGCGAGGCCGCTCAAACCAGGCCCTGCTAGGGACCGTGCGCGATATCGAGGTCGACAAATCAGGCGAAACAAGCAGCATGCCCCTGCCAAGGCTGCGTGCAGTGGCTGTGGACGTCGGCGAGGCACATGTCACACACCACGGACGGGCCCACGATGACGTCCTGCATTCCCTGTACCGCGCGCGAATCAGCGCAGCGGGCGGCGCCAGCGGAGCTGCCGGGAAGCTATGGGCCAACGAAGCTCCAAACGCAGGGTGGTAAAATCCCTCGCTTGGGCTCATAACCATCTGAAGAGCTGTTGTTTTCCTACATTTCCGTCTCCGACTCCTCCATTGCTGGATTCTCCTCCCGGGAAGGGGAACATGTGTCGATCAAGATGCACTGCCCTCTCGCAAACTCTCCTGAGCAGCCTGCGGGCCTGTGAGGGCCGCATGGGCAATGCATGTTGCAAGTGGGAGGGCATGGGCAGACGGAGTCTCAGTCTGAGTAGGGTGTTCACCGAGACTGCGAGACGGACGAGAAGACGTTCTCGATTCCTCTCGTCGGTACGAATGCGCAGTTTCCCGCAGCGCACCAAAACTTGAGCCAAGATTACGGACGACGCCGCGACTCGAGCGGGACCTGCCGCAGCCAGAAGATCGAGCCCATCGCACACTCTCAGAACTGTGCTGTCCCGGCCGCGTGGCCTATAGAAGGTGGGCCAGCAAGGACAACGATGAACACGAATGGCCACGAAACCACTCATGCCGGTCTGCTGTGGCCGCTAACCGCTGGGGGTCTACGCTAGCACACTTGCCCCCCCCCCCCCCCGCGGCATACCGTCCGCCGGCCGGGTAGACGTCACCAGGCCCGACACACGCACTGGGAACACGTATGTGAGCGTTCTTTGATTCATTACTTTGCCGATCGGCGCGGGCCCTTGCACCCCCCCCCCTCCCCCCCCGTGGAGTAGATCTTGGCTGTTTTGGGCGCCTGTTTCGAGCAGGTGGAGTCTCCTCTCATAGGACTCACTGTCGCAAACAGTCGCAAACAGTCGCACTAAGCAGAGGCCGCCTTCCGCCCAATGCCGAAACGCCGAATCAAAAAAACGCTCATGATGGCGACACAAAGGCGGACAGATCCTGCCCCCTCTCCAATGTCACGGAGAGGTTGCGTCGAACGAACTAGGCTACGCCACTCTGTGCCAGGCCGGCGCAGACCGCGAAACTACAAAGTCGAGGACCATTCGTGCCGATGTTGTCCCGATGCTTCCCTGTCCCACACACCCGGCCAGACGAACGCACAGCTCACAACATCGCGATGCTCATGATGCGCTCCATGACCCATGGAGAGGTTGGGGGGAGGGCATAACGCGCATTGTGGCCTAGAGGGCAATACAAACGCGCAGACCGCGGACAAGGAGGCGGACGACGAGGATGAGGATGAGGATGAGGAGGAGGAGAGGGGCACCAGGCCATAGCGCGCATCACGCGCATTATGGCCTGGTGCCCCAGGAGAGCCCAGAATCGAATCGATAAATCGGATCGACGATCGAAATGAATCGGATCGGCGGGAATCGGCAGCCGAGTCGGGAGAAGCCGAATCGGCAGAAATCGGCAGTCCAGTAGGCCTCCAGCGAGGAACTGGAGCCCGAACCGAAATCCGAAGCCGTATCGAGTCGGAAGCGGAGGCCACCAACGTCGACTCGAGTCGGATCGGTGCCCCTCTTCCCCGGCGTCTCCTTCGGAGGCAACTACTGGGAGGTTTTCGTCAAAAGGATTAAAGAAGACTGAGCCCCATTGGGAGGCTATTACACCGGAGTGGGCCTCGGCCTGAGCAGGTTGAAGCGGGACTGAGCCGGATTAAACGGGATTAAGCGGGATCAAGCCAGATCTCGGACCAAGGCAAAATCGGAATTCGACCTCCCGAGAGCCGCATCCGCAGACTCCCGCGGGCGCCGCGCCTTTGAAGCCGCCCGCGGGCCGCAGGAGGCCTCGGCGGGCAGGGCCGCGGGGCTCGGCCCGGCCAGCGGGCACCGCTCCCGCTCCCCGCGGCGCGGGCGGCCGGCGGCGGACGGGTGAGCGGGGGCACCGGAAGGGCGAGGGGGCGGAGGGAGGAGGAGGAGGAGGAGGAGGAGGAGGCGGAGGAGGAGGAGGAGGAGGAGGAGGAGGAGGAGGAGGACCCTCCCATCCTCCCTTGCGCCCCGTCCTGCATGGCTTGCGGTGAAAAATCCCAGGCCTCCCACATGGGGTCCGAGCAGGTGGGGTCGGAGGACTGCGCTGCATCGCCGATGCATCGCCGATGCATCGGCGATGCATCGGCGATGCATCCGCGACGTCGGCGCTGCATCGGCGCCGTCGGCGTGGAGACAGTCGGACTCCGCAACGAACCATATCGCCGATGCATCGGCGATGCGGCGCGATCCTCGGACACCCCATCCACTCGGACCCCATGTAGGAGGCCTGGAATAATCCACCACCACAGGCCATACAGGACGGGGCAGAAGGGAGGATGGGGAGGTACTTCAACTTCTCCTCCTCCTCCTCCTCCTCCTCCTCCTCCTCCTCCTCCTCCTCATCCCTCTCCTACCTGTTGGCAGTGGTAGTGGAACATCGGCCCATCAAGGTGGGGTAGCTTAAGATCCTAGCGTCCCAATGCTTTCGAGCCCGGCGCTGGCGCCCAACTTCGGGCATCGGGACTCTCTCGGATCCATCCGGTTCGAAAACATGTCACAGGACGATGGGGTCTGGGGCTATGTTGGTGATGCTTCACGTGCTGGATTAGTCCCGTACGCGCAAAGGCATACTGGTACTGTGAGCCTCTGGGCGCCCGCCCGAGCCGAACATGCAGTACAAATGTCTTGTGGCATATCGTTCCCCGGGCGGTGTGGCCAGAATGCGCCAGCGACGGAGCTTGGTACTAGAAGATGTCTCGGCGCGCGCGTCGCCCCTGGAGGGGCGAGGCACACATAGTATGAGTACGGTGGAGGCCAGTCCACAAGAAACCTCCCACAAGGAACCCAACCCTAGAGACCCCAGGACGCCCCTTGATTTTTGGTGTGGGGACGTCACGGCTTCCATCGCAGAACCATCGAAGCCCAAGAAACCCAGGGCACCCTGGAGGCAAGCAGGGTGTCTCTCGGCATGGGCCTCCACTGCATGCTTGGTCGCGACCGACAGGAGGGGGAGGGGGGAGGAGAAGGGGCGGAGGAGGGAAGGGCCAACTCCCGAAGGGATGCAGTGGTCGGGCCGATCGGGCAAGGCACGGCCAGGCAGGTCTGGAGATCCTTGGCGGCATCAGCCAGGGGCCCGCCGACCCAGCGGCAGGGCCTCCGTGGGAACCGAGGGGCTGGCTCGTGCGGCGGACACGGAGGAGGAGGGAGGTGGGAAAGAGGGAGGATGCTGGAGCGGCGCAGTAGGAGGGGGGAGGGGGAGTAGAACCCCCCTGGTTGGGAAGGGAGGGGGGGGCAGCGATGGGGAGGGGGAGGGCAGGGGTAGCGGTAAAAAGCAGAGGATCGAGAAGCGCGGAGGGCGACTGAAAACGACGGGGGCGACGGGGATGAGGACATGGTGGCCACGGTGAGCACAAGGAAGGATCGGGCGGGGGACCAGATGGAGACAGGAGGGGGCGGGGAGGAGCGGAGAAGCAGCAGGGCACGCGGAAGGACGCGCGAGGAGGAGGATGCAGAAGGGCGTTCCTGGGAGAAGGAAACAGCAGCGAGGAAGGAAGGCAGGTGAGGAATGGGGGTCGGGCGTGCCCCCCTACAGGCACATTTTGACGACAGATAGAACATGGCCAATACATGTTCAAACATGGTCACAACCACACCCGAAACATCGTCCCCAGACTTTCTTAACGATATATGAATCCCACCAGCCCTCTGGGCGCAGGTGGTCTCGGGCGTTTCCTGTTCTAACCTCCTTCCCTTCCGTGTTCGGGAGGGGCCGTTTCGGCCCAAGATGGCTCCAAGCGGGCTTCAGAGAGTGCGAGGTGGCCTCCAAGATGGCCCAAGACAGCGGCGGATGGCTCAAGATAGGCGTCCGACACGCATCCAAGAGGCCGCAAGACGGCCCCAAGACGGGTTCGAGTGCCTTCCGAGCCCTCCGAAGACTCCCCCCAATAGGCCAAAACCCTTTTTCAACAACCTAGGGGAAATCAAAGTGTGTTGCCTTTTCGCTGTTTCGCCTCCGATGGGTTCTTGAAGCCTCAAAATGGCCCCCTGACGGCCCATGATCGCCCAACTAGGGGCCCTAGAGGGCCCCAAGGCGGCCCCAAGAGCGCTCCAAAAGCGGCCCAAGAGGGCCCCATGACGGCATAGTTGAGCCTCCGATGGGGGCGATCCGAATTGAGAACCCCCATCTTTTCTTAGTGAAAAAGGGCCCCAGACTGCCCCCATGGGGCCCCTCATGCACCCCAAGATAGCCCCAATAAGGCCCCCAGACCCCCCAAAACAGCCCCACGCGGGCCCCGAGACGCCCCAATAGAGCTCCAAGGGAGCTCGAAGAAGGCCCTGCGATGACCTCAAGAGAGCCCCAAGAAAGAGCTCCAGGAGGGCCCCAAGGGGGCCCCAAGAGAACCCCAAGAAAGCCCCAAGATGGCTCCACGTTTCGAAACGCACGCGAATTTCATATACAAATCAGTGCAACAGCCATGACAAGTCATCGAAACACCCGTCACCCCTCATCGAATCAACATCGTAACCCGCACTGGTCTCCATCTGAAACTTCAATGCGGGAGACTCTTTGTGATCCTTGTGCTCCCGAAGACGGCTGCGCAACTGCATGCGTCCCGCAGCCCGTGATTCACCGATTCCCCTGCTGATCGTTTCTGGATGGGTTGGTGTGGATACTGTTGTGATCGCGAACGACGCAAGCAACTGCGCGCCGTCTAAGAAGTCGTGAAGCGGAGAAATGGCCGGGCCACAACGCGGACAGCGCAAGTGGGGCGAAGACAGAAAGAGGCGAAAGAGAAACAAACAATGAGAAAGAAAGGCTGGCGGGGATATCTTTTGTCAGCGGCCGCGGGCGAGCGCGCCGGCAGCGTGTCAGGTCAAAGCGGACTACGGAGCTGGTGGGGATATTGTTTTGTTGGTGAGCGGCTCCGAAGCAACGGGCAGGGGGCGGAAGCGGCGTCCGGGCCACGGTACGGGGCTAATTGCAAACTGGTGGGGATACGCGAAACGTCGATAATACCTATACGACCACCCTGCGGGTGATAAGGAGTTTGTGGGGGGGTGGGGGGAGGGGGGTGGCTCATGACGACAACTGTGATGAACGTGGTGCTGATGGGCGATGATGGTGTGGATGACGTGGCGGATTTTGTTTGTCCCTTCGCTTGGGCGACTTGTGTCGTTCGGTTTGCCGCTGCGCGACGCGGCACTCAGCCCACGACGTCCCAGTCGACGATGGGTGCACTGGCAGTGCCTGGTGCGTGGGCAACCGACGGGCAACCGACGGGACAACGTGGGCTACCGCTTGACAAGGCCGGGGGGGGGAACATTTGTGTTGGCGGACCCCTAGCGACAGCAGGGTGATTCCTCTCGCTGGCCCACGCAGCCTCGCCTCGCCCGCACGCACGGCACGAGCACGAACTCGAAACTCGATTTCCCGGTGGGGGGACTCCGTCACACTGCGATCTCACCCCCCAGCCTCCGATTTCCCCCTGCAAAGGGACATGCCCGGCTCAGGAGCAGGGGTGGGTGATCGGTGAGGAGCGGGGTAGGCACACCCTGGGCGCGCGAGGGGGGGCAAGGTCGAGGCCCAGCGGCCGAGGGGCGCACGCGCACCTCGACGGTCGCAGCGGCCCGCGGGCGAGCGGACGTTGGGGGAGCGCAGCGGGGGAGGGGGGGAGGTGGGGACAGAGCGGCGAAGGGGGAGGGGCGGCAATCAGGGTCAAGTCGGGCCTGTCCCCTCTACAGGAGGAATATCCAGAAGTTGTCAAAGCATAGTAGGGGGACGATTATATTTAGAGTATGCTTGACTATGCTGGGATATGGTTGGGGTATCTTTGATTTTTCGCCTAAAATCCGATCCTGTCGGGATATCTGTCCTCTGTCTCATCGGGAATCGATCCGCGTCAATCCGTGTCGCATCCGTCCGCCGATCCGAATCCGTAACCGACGCCCGATCCGATCCGATCCGCGCGTGTCCGTCCGCCGGCGAATCCGCCCGCTCCGCCGATCCGAATCCGTCAAAATCCGTCCGATCCAAATCCGGAAATCCGGAATCCGGTCCGCGCCTGCCGAAAAAAAATCAAATGCCGAATCCGAATCCGGCGTACCGAAATCCGAAATCCGAGTCCGCATCACGACCGGTCCGAAAATCCTCCCCCCCGCTGTAGGGGGACACTCCATTAGGGAAACAAGGGAGGAAGGGAGCCGGGAGGGAGGGGGGGGGGGGAGGAGTGGGGGGGGGGGGGGTAGCTGGGAGGGGGCGACCGGGGGTGGGGGGGGAGGTGGGGGGGGGGAGGGGGGAGGTGGGGAGGGGGATGGGAGGGGGGGGGGAGGGGGGGGAGGGGTGGGGGGGAGGGGAGAAGGGAGCGGGAGGGGCGGTGCAGGGAGGGAGCATAAACGCGGGGGGTAGGCGGGCAGGTTCACAGGGGCGGAGAGGGGGGGTCAAGATCAGCGCCGCAGGGAACGCCGACAATCTGTCAGGCTGTGCACTCATACATTGGTTCAACACCTGCTCAAGCACCAATCGGGGATGAACATAACCCCCTTTACTAAAACGTGGTTTAATGAAAACGACCTCGGGCCCGAACCTGGCGGGCGCAAGCCTGGAAAATGACGGTCGCGGCGCCGGACAATTCACTAATCAACGTGTCAGGGTGGGGGCCCTGTCCACCCCCGAACCAAGGACTGCAAACTATGCTCCTGCGCGGCTGCTTCATGGCAAGTTGCGTGACCTGGGCAGTAACTCTGACATCAGGGAGTGCAAAGGCAGCCACAGGCAGCCGCACCAAGCACTATCTCCATTGACCCCTGCACCCCTGACCCATCGCTCGTTTACACCGATGCTCATTTGCCCGCCACCAGAATCGCTGACTCAAAGTTGACCTGGATGCCCTCATCCCAAGACGGCCCCAGTGGAAGCCAAACAATCTCAGCAGACACAACTCAAACACGAAGGCGGAAACGCACTCGGCCGAAGCCGATTCGGAAACCAAGTTTCCCTCCCGCTCTCCTCTCTTCTCTCCTCTATCCTTCGCTCGCTCGCTACCTAGGGGCTAATAGTTCCGAAGGCCCACCATAAAAAATGAGAGAAAGGCGAAGACAGTGCGCCCTAACGTACAAGAGAGGGGAAGGGTGGCGAGAAAGACTGAGCAGCTCGTCTCTACCATTCCTCCTTCGTCCCTTCCCCCCCCCCCCCCCCCCCCCCTTCCCCCCTTCCCCCCTTCCCCTCCTCCCTCCTGACTTCCCCCCTTCCTTTCCCTTGCCCCTCACGCTCACCGCGCGTCGCCGTCGTCACCGCCCCCACGCGCGCTGGAACGCGCGCGCGGGGCACCGACGCTGCCGTGGCCTGGCCTGCGCGGAAGGCCCGAACACTGGCACGACGGGAAAACGGTCATGAGGACAAATCCAGATCGGATCGGCGACGAGCCTGGCCAGAAGGATCGGAAGGCACCCGGCCTTCCGAGAAGCTTGTGCTGAGCACTTCCCCTCCTCCTCCTCCTCCTCCTCCCCTTCCTCCTCCTCCTCCTCCTCCTCCTCCTCCTCCTCCTCCTCCTCCTCCTCCTCCTCCTCCTCTCCTCCTCCAAAGACAGAGGCGGCTTCTCAGAAGGCCGGAGGCTGAGAAGCCCCGCCGCCGTCTGAGAGGGTATGCCCCCTCTCACCTCCTCCCAGGCGCGAGGCCGACCAGAGGCCTCGCGCGGCAGCTTATGACCCCGCTTACGCTGGATCCACGTCGGGTTCACGTGATCTACGTCGGATTCACGTCAAATGTGCACCAGACTTGCGTGAAGCATCGCCGCGCGAGGCCTCCAGGATTTCTCTCACAGCGGGTCCCCTGGACTTCGGGTGCCTTCTCCCAAGACCAGCTTCTCATCCCGAGCCGTCACGATCCCGTGGCCTAAGGAAATCTCCCTCAGGACCTTGTCTGTCGAGGATTGACAGAGACCTGCGTGGCAAAACGTCTGCTATTGAAAGCTGCCGGAGAAACTCCACTGGTGCGCGCGGCACCGCGTTCCGAATGCACCCAGGCTGAATAGCTTCTCGCCGTCAACAAAAACAATCGGATACATCCCGCAAAACGCGGGTCGATCAGCGTCAGCGACGCGGGACTGCAGCAGTGCCGAGTGCCCTCTGGTGCAAAGTTCCTGCCGACCGAAGTCTGCACGCAGTGCTAAGGGGCCAAGGGCGGTCACAAAGGGGGTCGCCGCTGGCGCCGTTGCTGTCGCCGCTTTCTTCGCTCGTCACCACCGTCTCTGCTACAGTGCGGGCGCGGCCGCAAGAAACCTTCGCAAGAAACCCAACCCTGAAAATCCACGCGCGAGGTGAAAACCTGAGCATCCTGAACGCAGCAGCTTCTTCAACGGTCGAGGGAAGTCACCGCACAGCGTGCGGAGCGAAGAAACCCAGGGTACCTTGACGAAAAGCAGATGGTTTCTTAATGCGCGCCCCCACTGTACACGCAGGAGTGATCCTGCGTAAGATTGACCTTCGGTGTGTAGCTTTTGGGGGCTGCGGGGGAGCAAAACACAAGCGCGCGAGAAGCCACAATCGCGTCGCGTTCGGTGCTCGGGGGACCCTGGTGGGCCCGCACCGAGGGTCACTCCGGCGAAGGGCCATTGCGTGCAATCGACCGTCGTGTTCCTCCTGCTCTCCCCCGTTCTTTCGTAAGACGAAGCAGAGACTGGGACAAGAAAGGACCTGGATACATTGGAGGCCAGTCCACAAGAAACCTTCCACAAGAAACCTAACCCTGAGACCCCAGGACGTCCCTTGACTTTCGGTGTTGAAACGCCACGCTTTCCATAGCAAAGCCATCGAGACCCAAGCAACCCAGGGCACCCTGGAGGCAAGCAGGGTGTTTTTTGGCATGGGTCTCCACTGTAAGTCGGGGAGCTCTGAGATGATCGGCTGTTCTTGCAGCTGTCTCAGGGCGCCGCGGCCTCTCGGCCGCGCCAGAGCGCCGCGGAACGCTCGGGGAGCGCTCTGGACGGCACCCGAGCAGCGACATCTTCCAGTCCCGGGATCGCCCAATCTTTAGGTCGGGCGTGTCCCTCTACAGGAGGAGTATTCAGAAATAGTCAAAACATAGTCTGGGGACGAATGTTCTAGCATTGTTTGTTACTTTTGAAATATGCATTGACCATTTGTATTTATCATCCAAAATTGGCCTGCAAAACCGGCCTGTAGGGGGACAAGCCCGACCTAACCCTATCTCCATCCTCTTCCTCCTCCTCGTCACCAGCACCAGTGTCCTCCCTCCGTCGCCTCCTCCTGCGAGCGCCCACCACATTCGGCGGTGGGCGGACCGCCCTTGGGTAAACCCCCCTTTGGTGAAAACGGCCCAAGACCAAAACAGAGGGACCTGGACCCGCGAAAATGACGGCCGCGACGCCCTCATTCGGGAGGGGAAAAAACAGACACAATGAATCGTCGATCCCCAGGAAAATATGGAAAAATATGGGAAGTGGGGGGGAAGACAAAAAACCCGAAAATGTGGGAAAATAAAGGGAATCCTCTTATTTGTGTGCATTTATTTGTGCGTCCTAGGGCCCCTTTCACTCATGCGAACCGAAAACGGCCAATTCGCTAATCGACGTGTCGGTGTGGGAGGTGTATCCACCTTCGGCACATGAGCCTGCGCCCGCTCCCCGCCCCCGAGCACGGCGTCGACGGCGAGGACGGTGCAGGGCGCGGCGACAATCCGGACGCCCTGACGGCGCCCCGATTGGGCCGCCGCGGCGTTCCAGCCGGGGCGATCCAAAGCCCGACCTTCTCCGTCCGCACGTCGCAGGAGCGTCGCCGATGCATCGGCGATGCGGCGCGATCCTCTGGCGCCATCGGCTCTGCCCGTACTGGGAGGCCTGGAGCATCGCCATCGTCTGTCCTCCCCCGTCCTCCTCATGCTGCGTTCCGCGCCCCCTCTTCTTCTCTGCTCCCTCTCTTCCTCTTCCTCCTCCTCCTCCTTCTCCTCCTCCTCCTCCTCCTCGTCCTCCTACAGCTCCTACAGCTCCTACAGCTCCTACAGCTCCTACAGCTCCTCCTCCTCCTCCTCCTCCTCCTCCTCCTCCTCCTCGTTCTCCTCCTTGTCCTCGTCCTCCCCCTTCATTTTCTCCTCGTCCTCCTGCTCCTCCTCCTCCTCCTCCTCTTCCTCCTCCTCCTTCATTCTCCTCTCCTCCAACCTCTCCTCGTCCTCCTCCTCCTCCTCCTCCTCCTCCTCCTTCTCCTCCTCCCAGTTCTCGTCCTCGTCCTCGTCCTCGTCGTCGTCCTCCTACTCCTCCTAACCTTCCTCCTCATCCCACCTGTTCCCTCCCCTCTCCTTCCCTCCTCATCTCTCATCCCCATCTTCCTCTCTCAGGACCCGCTGGCTTCCTGGCCAGGGACTATATATACGAGGGGGAAGGCGGCTGGCGCGGGCTGCTAGGAGCCCGGCGCGTAATCCGCATGCCCAGCTGGCGCTGCCCTCTGCCCGCGGCGGGGTCCCCCGCGCAGAAGGAGTACAGCTCCTGCTTAATTTCCTGCCGGTCCTATCGGGCAGGGGAGCGGGGGCCTGCTCCTCCACGTCCTTCACCCCCTCCACCTCCTCCCCCCTCCCCCATCCTCTACTCTTTCTTCTCAAGCTCCCTCCACCTCCTCCGCCTCCGCCTCCCTCACTCCTCCTCCTCTTCGTCCTCATTCCCTGGAGAAAAACAATCCTCTCGTCCTCCTCCTCCTCCTCCTCCTCTTCCTCTCCACCCCTCCACCCCTCCTCCTCCTCCTCCTCCTGCCACTCCTCCCCCTCCTCCTACAAGCTCAGAACAAAAAAATCAAGTTCCCTCTCCCTGTTCCTATTCCTCCTCCTTTTTCCGTCTTCCCTCCTCGGTCCTCCCTTCTCCCTCATCCGTCCTGCCGCCACCGTGTTCGCTCCTTCGTCCTTGCTCATCCCCTCCGCCCTCTCCTGCCCCCACCCCCTCCCCCCTGCCCCCTCCCCTCCTCGACCCTTTCCTCGTCCTCATGCTCGTTTTCCTTTTCTTCTTCTCGACGCCAAGGCGGGAAGGGGGAGGAGAAACACGACAAGGACGAACAGGATGACGACAGAGGGTGTGGAGGACGGAGAAAAAAAAGTGAGGCCGATGGAGTGAAAGACCGCCCGCTTGATAAGGCCGCAGAAATGTATCGGGACGCGCGAACGCAATCTCGATTAGGCGGCGTGGGGCGAGGTGCTGGGCGAACTGTGATGGCGAGGGTTCCTCCAGCGAGGGCCCTGGGGAGCTCCCCCGACAGCCTGCGACCTGCCTGCAACGCGGTCAAGACGGACACACGCGACGGTGTCGCGCGCCGCCGAACGCCCAGTGGCACGGCCGTCCCGGGCCCCGCGGAGAGGGGCGGCCCTGCGCGAGAGAGGGCCCCGCGCGAGACGGTTCCGACGAGATGGGCGGGCGGGCAGGTCCTAGACGCCGACGTCCTGCGCGGCGCCGTCTCTCATGTCGCTGTAAACTTTTGCCGGGGCCTCGCCACGACTCTCCTTGCGCGTCTCCTTGCGCCCATGACCCATCACTGGCACCATCGCGGTCTTCGCGCGCGCGCGAGCGACGCGTGCCCGCGGGCTGCCCTGGAGAAAAGCAGTTTTCTTCGCGGGGCGCCCCGCGTTGGCGGATGTCGGGCGCACCCCGTCGACGCTCGCGGGGCGCGCGCCAAGAGGCGCGGGCGGCTGTGAAGCCCCGGCGTTGCGCGCGCGGCGCCCCGTGTGGGGGGGCTGCGTGACCTGCGTGGCCTCTCCTCCGGTCTGTCGTCGGCTGATCGCGCGGCCCCGTCAGCTTTTTCCGGGCCCGCGGAGCACGCGGGCGCTCCGGGCTGCCTCCGCGTTTCACAGCGCGCGCGGCGCGCCGCGAATGTCTAGTTCCCCCCTGAGATTTGCATCCCCGAAGTAAGGATGCATTGGGCGTCTCGCGAAGCGCGTCACAACTGCGAAAGCGAGCTCAGGGACGCCCGACCTCTCGAATCTCTGCGGGCGGAGGATCCCCTTTGTGCGTTTGCCTCGTCGTCTGCGCCGCGCTCGCCCACTCTCCGAGCCGTGCTCGGCTCGCCCGGCCCGCCTCTGCGCGCCCTTCCCGGCGCGCGCCCCGGAGACGTGGCCCCCTCGCTTTTCGTCGCGCGCTAGTTCGCCGCAGCCCCGCCAGGGGGCTCTCGCGAGCCCCCGCAGGGGCGCGCCTGACACAAGGGGCCGGCGGGCGTTCTACGCGGGAGGCCGCCCTGGCAGTTGCGCGCGCATTTTCCGCGGGACGTTTCGGGGCCGACATCCTCGCCTCATCGGCGAGCCCGGCAAAAGCAATCACGGGTCGTCGACGCAGGGGTCTCATGGCCCACGGTCGGCCCAGGGCAGCTGCACAACCTAACTGAAACATCTCGCCGCTCCCGCTCTACCCGATAGCCCCCGACGCCGCGCTGCGCGCGCGCACGGGCGGGCGCGCCAAGTCGGCGAGGCGATTGAACTTCTCGAACCAAGCGTTGCGTGCCCGATCATTCGAGGCAGCGTTCTGGACATGCGCCCCGCGCGCCGCGACCCCGAAAGCCAGCCCCCCCAACCGCTGCCCGCGCCGCAGGGCGAGCCGCAACCGAGACATCCCAATTCGATGATGGGCCGCGATCTGCGAGGTAGCCGTCGGCGCGCCTGTCGCAAGTAAGGGGGGGGCCGGGCGGGGCGAAACTGCCCCTGCCTCGACCTCGTTATCGATGGCTCCTTCTACCCACGGGTGACTCGGAGCCGCCGCTGCCCCCCCCGCCCAGGCCGGCGGCGACCGAAACCGCGGCGGCGCCAGTGGCCGAGACTGCCGCGGGGCAAGGCGCCCCCGATGCGCGGCAACCCCACCGACGACCGCCGCCGGGCGCGCGCGCTGCCTCTCGGCGCCTGACAGGCTGGGAACTCGAGAAACAGCTGGCGGGCCCGCTGCTGATGGCCGCCGTCGGGCGCGCCGCTGCCTCCAGGGCCATCGCCGCCATAGGCCTTTGTCTTTTTTTCGCGACGCCCCCCCTTGAAACCCGCGCCGCGCCGCGCCTGCACTTGGCCCGCCGCCGCCGAAGCGCGATCTGCCCCTTCGTTGCCTGAAGGCCCCCGCGCGCGTCGGCGCTGGCCGCGCGAGCGCGGGCCGGGGGGGGGGGCCGCGAAGAGATGCGCGACGCGGCGCGCCGCCCGAACGCGCCCGCACGCCCGCCGCCCATCGGGGGGCGGGGGCGGGGGGGAGAAGGGAAGGGCGCGAGTGAAAAGAAGGCGCAGACGGGCGGGAGCAAGGGCGGGAGGGGGGCGGGGGGGGGCGATAATGGGGCATCTCGGACAAGTGCTGGTGAAAATATGACCCGACCAAGGCCGTGGCCATGCATTTCTTGATCCATCAGGGAGGACCTCGCAAACTTTTGGGAGGCTCGTCGGTCCCCCTGTCTTCCGTGCTCTCCTCGTTGCCGTGGTCTCCGCGTTCTTGTCCCATCTCGGTTAACTGCTCGGCGTTGCTCTCCCCGCGCGAAGGTGTCTTCGCGGGCATGTGCCCGCGCTGGACTCATTCCATCGCGCCAATGACACGCTCGCTCTAGCGTTGCTCTGAATAGCGGTTCCAGCGCGCAGATTCGCACAAGTCCTTGCGTGACATCATTCCGAATAGTGCCCGCCCCATATGCGACATCCGCGAATGTCACATTGTCCCCCAACTGATCCGAAGAAACCACGCGCGTCGGTACGTGTTCTTGCCGATGACGTTTTTGTGCGCGCGTTCGATGTCGGATGCGCATCTGTGGCTGGATGTGCTGGCTTTCCACCCTCGACGCGTGCGTCTCGATATTCGATTACCCGTGGACATTGTCCGCGCGCGTCTTTGCGACCGCGTTCAGCGCCCGCGGTGGCTTGAAAGCGCCCGTCGATGCTGGCCCCCCCGCGCCTCCGCCTCGACGCCGTGGCCCTCTCCTGCCCGATGTCCGCCGCGGTCGCGCCGCGGGCAGCCATTGCGACGTCGGCCGCGGACGTTGGCGAGGGCACCTCTTGCCCCCACCGGCCCCTCGAGCCAAAACTGCCGGGAACGGCGCGCGAAAGAGAACGTGCGAGGCTGGAGGTCCCGAGGCCCTGCCCCCGCGCAAGCGGCCGGTTCGCGCGCGAAGGCCGCGGCAGGCGCCCGCGGACGGGGGGCCCGGAGCGTCGGGCACCCGAGCGCGGGTCGAGCGGCGCCGCCCGGGAGGGGAACATCTCAAGGGCGCCGGGGGGCACCCGCAGCAGCGCGGCTAGCCTCGGAGAGGAGGGCGGGAGAGGGCGGGCGGCCGAGGTGCCGCAGAGAATCGCGGAGCGCGAGGAGAAGGGATAACAAGAAAGAACACTCCCCCGCCCCAGCGCGAGCGAGCGGTTCTCGCGCGGGGGCCGCGGCCAGCGCGCGCGGATGGACCATGTGGGTCCAGAGCGGGCAGGCCCCCGAGCGCGCGCGCGGGCCCGGCGGCGCCGCTCAGGAGGGCCAGGTCTCCCGGGTGCTAAGGGGCACCTGCGGCCGCGCCCGGGCCCCAAGCTCGCGCGCTGACGAGGTTCAGGCGGGCGGCCGCAACCTGCGCTGACCGCGCGTGGGGGCCAGGAGCAAAGAAAGAAATGATAGGGCGGTCGCTGGCAGCAGCGAGGCGCCCAAAACGCGCGAGCTACATCAGGATGGGCAGGCAGAACAGACGCGGCGGCGGCGGCCAGCGCTGGAGGCCTTGCGCCAGCGGCCACGCCAGAAGACGACCCTGGCCTTCCGATTCACTTTTCTAAATTGATAAACCAGATGTTTCGGACATTGGCGTTAACTACTAGTTTGGGCAAAGAAAGTGTTGCGTATTAGTGGATATCCTACTTTGCTACATACATACGTACCATGACAGTATATGTACATGTGTATGAAGAAGTTGTTGGTTTCACCGAGGCTAAATCAGCCGCTTATATATATCATATAATAACAAGTGCTAGTCTATGTTATGTGAAGCCTGGTCGGTGAGCTCACTTAGATGCCGCGCGCCCTGTGCCCCCGAAGAGGGTGGGGGGCGATTTGCATGGGGGCATAATGCATGATAACCTGGTGGCTCGCGAAAGCGACTGTCGGACATGTATTGAAACGCAAGTGTACTCGTGCACGCCACCCTTGACACGCAATGGTTCTTGTATCAGTCCATCCGCGTGTTGTTTGTACGTTGTCGATGTTCACAGTGCGAAACCAGGGGTCGAAGTGCAAACGAAAATAACGAAACATACATGAAGCAGTTGTCTCAAACGCAAAACATGTGTGCAGTTGTCTCAAAAACTTAACGGTAAACACATACAAACAAGACATGCGACACATAAACAAAATCACCGGACAGCTCGCCCCTTGGCCCCCCGCCAGCCCCACGCCAAGGGGCGAGCATATATACGGGCGCAGCACCTCGCTGGAGGCGTAGCCGTCGGCTGGGCCGACCATGCAGATGATGCATCGCGTGGCGGCTGGATGCCCGCGCCGAGCACAGAGCTCTTCTCGGTTCCTCCCTCCACTTCCTCCTCCTCCTCCTCTTCCACCTCCTCCTCCTCCTCCTTCGACTCCTCCACTTCCACCTCCTCCTCCCTTCTGCCGCCTCCTCATCCCGTCCGCGTCCTCCGCCCTCGAGCTGATCTCCCCCCCCCCGACGTCCATTTTCAATGAAATCCTCCTCCCGCCGCCTCTTGCCTTGTCCTCCGCCTCCTTCCTCCTCGTCGGCCTCCTCGTCCAGCGCCTTCCTCTTCCCCTTGCCACTCTCCTTGCGAGCACCCTTTCCACGATCTCCGTGCCCTCCTTCCACCCCTCCTCCTCCCTCGTCCTCCTTCCATCGCCTCATCCCCGCCGTCATAATCCTCATCGTCATCATCATCATCCTCATCCTCATCCTCATCATCATCATCATCATCATCATCATCATCATCATCATCATCATCATCGTCCTCCTCAGCAGCAGCACCATGATCATCATGATCATCATCATCATCATCATCATCATCATCATCATCATCATCATCATCCTGCTCCTCCTCCTCCTCCTCCTCCTCCTCCTCCTGCTCCTGCCCCCTCCTCTTCGTCGTGGGTGCCATCTCTGCTCAAACTGCACAAGCCGCCCCCGTGCGAGAGCCCTTCCGCACTCTCCCGGTAGAAATCATGGTAGAAATGGCACCGGCCGTCGCCGCCACGATGATTGCGCAGCGTTTCCACCCTAGAAAGTGCTCACAGTTCCGCAGTGAAGTCAGGCAGTGACAATTGCTCAGCTGCTGTTTCGGCCAAGCCGCCGATCGTGTCCAGCACAGCTGCTTCGGGAGACCCCCGTTTCAGCAACAGCTCTGCAAGGACCG
>CAUYUJ010010521.1:5000-7500 GCA_963575745.1 Prorocentrum cordatum
ATCGCCGAGCAGGACGCTGCCAAGCTTCTCGACCAGACCATCGTCGCCACCACGGATGCGTCCACCAAGCAGGTGCTCGTCACCCAGAGAACGCTGCTGGCAGCGCAGCAGTGCGCCACCTCCTCCGCCCCAGCTCCCGTGGCGCCGTCCGAGGCAGCCAGGAGGGCGGAGGGTGCCTGGCGAGATGCGGACGCCAAACACCTTTAGGCTGTGCAGCAGGTACTTCGCTGCCAAGAGAACCTCGCCAGAGCAGAAGCCCGTGAGAAGGAGACGGCTCAGGCGCTGGCGCAGGCGACCGTGGCGAGGCAGATCGCAACGAAGGCGCCAGCGCAGGCTTCGGGAGTTGTCCTGGACAGCGTAGCGCCGCCCCCCAAGAAGAAGCTCTTCGAAGTGCAGTGGGACACGGCCTTCTTCGAGTCGCTCGACTCCATGGAGATGGAGGAGGCGGAGAGGAAGGAACTCAAGGCCCTCAAGGAGCATCTCAAGCAAGCGAAGGAGTCCATGGCCCGCGCGCTCGGACGAGGTGCAGCGGCGGCCCGAGCGCACGGAGGCCACGCAGAAGACCGTCGAGGAGCGGACGCCCAAGAGGAGGAAGACGCAGCAAGTCGACGGCGGCCAAGAGGGCACTCGAGGTGGCAAGCCGCGGCCCGGTGCCGCCGCCTGGCCATCGCTCGGACGTCCATCCCCTGTGTATGTTTGTCGGTTTCGTGCGTGGCGTTTGTCGCCAAATGATCGAGGGTGCTCCTCGATGGTCCTCGCCGGAGGAAAAAACGCACACGTCCGAGCGATGCCAAGCAGCGGGCGGCGGCTCGAGCAGGTGCCGCCGCGCAGCCTGCTGCTGGCCGCGAGGCTCTCCCGAGCCGGCGGCAGCCAGCGGGCGGGCCGCGGCCTGCCGCGCCGCACGGGCCCCGGGGGCCGACGCCTCGCCCTTGCCGCTCCTCCGAGGGCGCGGAGTGCGGAGGAGGAGGAGGAGGAGGAGGAGGAGGAGGAGGAGGAGGAGGAGGAGGAGGAGGAGGAGGAGGAGGAGGAGGAGGAGGAGGAGGAGGAGGAGGAGGAGGAGGAGGAGGAGGAGGAGGAGGAGGAGGAGGAGGAGGAGGAGGAGGAGGAGGAGGAGCCATGCAAATTCACCTGCCGCGCCGTCCTCTCCTTCGGCTCCTGGCAGCGGCGGGGGCGACGACTGCGGCGCGCGGCCCCTCGCCCGCGGCACCGCGCTCGGCAGGCGGGCTCGGTCGCGCGTCGACGCGAGGCCAGCCAGCCACCCGCATGGCTTCTCGGGCTCCGTTGAGAGTCACGTCGGGGAGACTCTCGAGCAGCAGTGGAGTGAGAAGTTCAAAGCTCAGAAGCTGAAGCCGTTCTTCAACCTCGCCCGCGACGCGGGCGACGCGGGCCGCGGCAGCAACGAGGCCTCTCGCAGCAGGGCCAGTGAAGGAGGAGAGCTCCTCCTCGCTCGTCTACATCCTCAGGTTCGCAGGTTCCCGATCGAGTCGGAGCATGTGTCCGACCTGTGCGCAGACGGGCACACCAACTTCGACGGTCTCCTGCCCGGGACGGTGCACCTCCAGGGCTACGCGCTCGTGCTGCTGCTCTGCTAGCTCCACACGACAGCAGGAGCAGGCGGCTGCAATGCGCCGCGTCTGTCTAGGCTCGGCACTCTCCTGTGCTCGCTCCTGGCGAGCGCACGGGCAAATTCCTCATGCGCCCGACGAGTACACATGCAGCACGAGTTCTGGCAAAAGTTTGATCGATTATGTTATTGCAGGTCCTGGCAACGGCAATATCCTGGTACATGTGACCGCACATCACGATGTACCGCGGTCTCCACACTGCGCGCTCGGAGTTCGCATCAGGCAATCTCGTAAGCAGCTCGAGTTAAGGAGTCTCATCACAGCTCCGACATTGCCGGATTATGTTATTCCAAGCTCTCTGCCTGCAGTCGGATCCACGTCCAGCGTTGCCAAGGGCTCAAGCGTGCAACCCGGGTCGCCCCTGCCAAGGAAAATGCAGCTGCCGCAGCAGATAAAGTGTTCGGCGATCTTTTTTTCGGACCATGGAGCTGCCGGAGAGCAGCCAGCAGTTTTTGACTCGTCGGCTGTTGCTGATGACTATGTGTGAAGGGCTGCCTTCGAGCCCGACCCGTGGGAGGAAGAGGATCCCGGGGCCGACGGAACCGTCTTTCGCCCTTCCGCTGGCAGCCCTCAGGCAGATAGCACCAAGGGATTTCAAGTTTCGAGCCTCGCACACTCGGCCCCCCCCCGGTCTGGCGCACGGTCTCAGCCCCCTACAGGCCCCCCCCAAAGCTACGGCAGCAACCCCAATCTTCCAGCAGTGGAGCCACTGAGAATATGCCTGAGGCTTCCCCTGAGGAAGTCTCTCCGCCCCCGTCGTCTCATGTCCCTTCCAACTGTTGGGTGTTGGCTCCAACCAGTTGTAGCTCCATGTCTTCCAAAGCAATGTGGAGTACACCAGCTGGCCACTGATTCAAGAATCGATTGCGTGCCAG
>CAUYUJ010010521.1:12500-28031 GCA_963575745.1 Prorocentrum cordatum
CGCGCGGGGGCTGCCCAAGCGGCCTCCGCGGCGCCCACCGCGAGGAGGGCCAGGAGCACCATCGTGCCGCGCGGGCGTCAGCGACGGCTCGACCTCTGCGGCGCCCACGAGGGGGTAGCGCGAGGGGGGGGGGCGACGTTCTGAGGAGGCAGGGGGGAAGGGGGATTCTTGGAAGGGCCTGGCGGCCTCGGAGAGGCCCCCCCAGAAGCCCATGGGCCCTTCCGGCAAGTGCCACTGCTCCTCCTCCTCCTCATCCACCATCCTCCTTCGCCTCCCCCCTTCTCCTCGTCCTCCCTCCTCTTGCGCCTCCCTCCTCCTCCCTCCTCCTCCTCCTCCTGCTCCGCCCTCCTCCTTCCTCTTCCTCCTCCTCCTCCTTCCGCACCCCTCCTCCCTCCTCCTCCCTCCTCCTCCCTCCTCCCTCCTCCCTCCTTTCCTCCCTCCTCCCTCCTCTCTCCTCATGTTCCTCCTCCTCCTCCTCCTCCTCCTCCTCTTTTTGTGCAGTCCACCGCGTGGCCTTGAGCTTTCTGAAATTCCGAATTCCAGTGGTGGTAGGGGGCTTACAGGCTTTGGCCAGACCGAGCACCTGAGCACCACTCGAATAAAATTTGCAAGAGCAACACAGAAAACTGTGAGAGGCATCAGAGCAAGACAGGGCGATCACCCTGCGTCCTAGTCTCTCCAAAACACCTTGATTGAGTTTGGACTTCCCAAGGCACTCGCTGACGGGAGGACGTTTATCCTCGGGCACCGTGGACCCTGCCAGACACACTTCGCAACGCCATAACCCACTCGAACGTTTCCAAGAGTGGCTCAGCACCAATTTCGGAGCCGAGGGCGGGGAAGGGAATTTTCACAACCTCTGAATTCGAGCAGTGGCCACTGCAGCAGGACTGCCGCGCCAAGCTTCAAAACATGCTTAGCAATCCCGATCTTGCGATCAAGCTCCTCAAGGTCTTGCGGAGCTGCGGCGGAGTGGCGCGACAGCGCGCGCTTGGCTATAGGATCCGCGGAAAAAACCTTGCCGAGCAAAACGCTCAGAGGCTGAGATGTTGGCTTCATCCAAGTCCTGATGCGCCTTATTGCGCTTTTACCTTCGTGCACCAACGGAGCCTAGACGCCTGGCTTGCAGGGTGGATCCCGAATACATTCTCCTATGCGAGAGAGCGTCTGACACGGAGAGGGTCAGCAGACCAACCACATTCTTGCAATCGATATACAGGTCGGCCTCCTCCGAGGCGCACAAACTGCACCAAACTAGTGAGCTAAATTCGGCACCTTGCGGCGCCAGGGGGCACGGGGCCCACGAGGGCCCCGAAACTTCCCCAAGAAGAGAGCCGTCATCAGAAACCATGGCTATGCCCCACGAGCTTCGAGACAACTCGCGCACGAGGTGACGTCGGCTCGAGCCGTCGATAAAAAAGGTGCCCCCATAACCCCTGATCAGGGGTAGCGTCAGGCGCGCCAGGAGTGGGAGAGGGGAGGGGGTCGACGCGCCATCTGATCCCCACCCCTCCTTCACCAACAACCGAAGGGCCCTCCATAGGACGCGGGAAGAATCGCCAGGATGCTGGAAACAGTCGTGCAAGAAGAGTAGCCTGTCGCAGCCCTCCGCCGAAACATCTGAAGCCGCATCCTGAATCCACCCCGGGACCAACTTATCTCTGATAGACTTGGCCGATGGACAGGGGCAGCGCCGCAGGCAGTGAACAAGCGCATCATTTTCATGCCCACAGAGCGCGCGCAGCGGTGAGACGTCAGCATATCCAGCCGCCGCGACATCGGCTGCCGTCCAGAACCCGTTGCGGGCCAGGGCGCGCATGAGGCCTTTGCCCTTCTTGGAGGCCTTGGAAGAGCCTAGGAGATACTCGGGGGCGCCCCGACACAAGCGATGCTGGGCCCTGGAATGATCACCCGAATCTCTTTCCATACCCCGAAAAACCGCCTCCTTGCACAAGTGCTGGACCATTCCAGGGGAATTCAACGTGAGCGGGATTTCTCGGCCGCAATCGCCCGCGAGGGTGCAGTGGCCATCGACCAGCCAATCCGATAGAGCGACATCCTCAAAGCCGAAATCGGACCCGAAACTTTGCTCCAGCTGTGCTGGTCGTGGCGGAATTCCCAGCCAGCCTGGAGCTCCGGCCACGAGAGGAAGAAGTCAAAGCTGCGAGTCTGAAGCGCCCAAACTTCACGAGCCCGGCGCGCCATCGGAGCGACCGCCGCCCTCCGAGGCGCGCCACCCTCAAGCAGAGACAGAACAGAGAGAGACCCCCCCCTGCGCCCGGGGCTCGGTCGAACTCATGCCTAAACGTCTCAAACTCAAGAGAGCTCGCGATCCGAGGGCCCGTGGACCTCGGTGCCAAAAAAACACGCTGGCCATCGGGCCCGCGGCAAAAATCCGAGTGGCTTTTCGCCCCAGAGGTTTGCTCTCAACTTCCGAAGGCGACGTGTCTTGCGAGCCGTCGTGGCCAACCTGGCCTTCCGTCGCGCAGCCCGCCCTCGACCGCGCGCGCGCGCAGCTCTCCCAGCGGCGGCGGCGATGCCCAGGTTGACCACGCTGGCCGTGGCTTGCCCCGCGAGGGGGCCCGGCCGCTCATGGATAGCCTCAGCGACCGACTTACGAGACGTAACCAAGCCGATCTTACGTATCCATGGCCAACTTGTAGGGCGGCGAGATCTATACATATCCACTGCTCCCTGGCCAGGCCCATCCTCAACCCCGCAGCGGTGTATACGCCACGCCCTCCTGGCTTGGCCAGGAGGGCGTATACACAGCTCCTGGGTTCAGGAAGGGCCTGGCCAGGGAGCAGTGGATATGTATAGATTTCGTCGCCCGAACTTGCAAGTCAGAGAGGACGTGATAGCAGAACGCAGCGATCGGGCACCAGCAGCAATGCCCTGCGTGGCCTCACGGAAGGCGCGCGCCCCGCGCAAAGACGCGTCGCCGATGTAAACGTCGAAATCAATAGTTGGCGAAAGGACGACCCCATCGGAGGCCGACATCGCAAACGCGCGGATCAGCGAGGTTGCAAGGCTACACCCCGCGACAATCCCGTTGCTGGCGAAATACGGGCCTTCGGTGAAACCGCCCATTCCCCAAAACCGCGCAGACGAGTAGGCGGAGATGGCAAGCCTGGCCAGGGGCAAGGGAAACCCGCGGCCCCCGACACTTACCAAAGAAGCTTCAACCCAACGTGCTCGAAAAATTGCCTTACATCCCAATGCAGGGCGGCGGGGGAATCCCCTCTCCTCGCGCGGGCCTCAGATCGGACCGCTCGGCGCCAGACGACATCGACCGGGCCTCGATTGGGCGAGCAACGACGCATGTACATGCACGCCCTCCGCGGTCTTGCCTGCACGAACGTCCGCGTTGACACGCACTCCAGGGGAAGCTAACCGCGTACGTGTACATATGTTGCTGGCCTCTGATCGATTGGCCCCTGCCACCCAGTAACCACGAGGGTTTCCCCGCTACCACATGACCGCTTGGGCTCTCCTCGCCCCCCCCCCCCCGACGCGGTAGAAAAGCAGGGGAGATGCCGATCGGGCGGCTCCGCCCGTGACTTTCGAGAGGAGGGCGAGGAGCACCCAATGCATTTGGCGGGGCAACCGACCCGCGGCCTCCACGATGGAAAAAAGGAGAGAAACTCATGGCCCGCAGGCCTTCGTCACCGAGGTGCGAGAAGTCGCGGCAGTGAAAACCGCCCAGCGACGCAGCACACTGGACCCTGTGGGATCTCGAGAGTTCCCTCAGCTCCGCGGGAGCCAGCAGCGAGCCAAGCAAGAAAATGGAACCGCCCTGGACACCGCGCCCCGACCCCTTGCCCCAAATCGCAAACTCACGACCACATTAGATGAGAGGGTGGTGGTGGGGGACCGAGCAATCGGATCCTTCAAAGCGGCGCGGGCTCCGCGCCCCCCCCTCGTGCAGACCGGCACGAAGCCGGCCGTGCCCAGCAGATCGAGGAGTTCGCAGCCTGCGCCTTAGCTGACGAGCAAAGCTCCGTCACTTCTTAGAGCAACTCCTCGAGCTCCGATCGGGGCGCCCCGCCTGCGCCCTGCTAGACTGAACGTCGCCATCACGGAAACGACGGAGCAGAACATGTAGCTGCGCGTGCAGCCAGTAAATAGGCTTGCCACGAGAATCGCGTGCTCTGCCAGCAGGCTTGAGTACCGACTTCCAAAACATCTGCGGTCTTTCGCCCCGGACTCCAGGCGCGGCAACTTCGACGCCCGCGAGGTTGGACAGGTCGCGCTCGGCCGACCTAGCCCGGCGCGCGCACCCCGAGTCCAGACGCCTGTCAGCACCTGAAAAATCATGTCTGAGAACAGCTTCGTATCCCTGCTGGGCAACCTCAAGGGCCTCTCCCCAATCACCTTCCTGAGGCTGAGGTCCAAACGGGGGCGCCACGGGCAACGCGGGGGGGCGGCGGAAGGCGAGAGCCTTGCGATCCATCAAGGAGGGGTGGGGGCCTAAACAGACAGGGAAGCGCGGGCTCGCACCAGTTTCCAGCTCAACCCTGACAGACTTGATTCCCTGAGCAAGAGACAAGGAGACCACGAAACAATCAAACATCGACGGCTTGCCCTTGCGAGGGAAGCAGGCGTCTCCAGACGGGGCGACAATCTGGCGCGAGAGCCCCCGATCGAAACCCGAATCTCGCAAGATCGCGGGGGCGTGGTGCCAGCCCCCCCCCCCCCCCGACCGCAACTCACGCGACAAAGACGACAAGAACTCCCCGACGACAGATTTTCAAATTCCCTTCAGAGAGACCTTCAGAGCGCACAAGGTACAGCGACACCAAGCAGAAAGGCTCGCACCCAGGAGCGTGGACCAACGCTGCCACGACCCTGACTGGCACCTATGCAGTCGTAGGCGCCGCAAACATGCCGAGGTGGTCTCCAGAAAAAATCACAGCGCCAGAGCTCGCGCCTCCTCCTTCACCGGGGATGCCAGGGCACCAGATGCTCTTCCACCCGAGCCCGAGTGCCGACGACGGCGCCTGGGCCAAAGAGTCAGACTCCAAGAGACGATGTTCTTGACCCCGAGTAGTAGAAGCCGAAGACGTTTCCAAGTAAGCCGCGAGCGTGCCCCAAGAATTCAGGTTGGCCGTCATCACCGAGATCCCCTCGTCAAAAACTTCAAAACCACTATAACCAGATCCCGCGGCAGGTCGGACGGGAAGAAGCGAGGTGAGGTTGGCCTGGGGACACTGAAACAAATCCTGAGGTGAGAGGAGCGCAAAAGGCCGGGAAACCAGACCGCTCACCACCCGACGGCCCAGGACACTGATGCAGCAATTTCTTGAAGAGCGCAATGCCCCCAAGGTGCGACTTGGAGTTAATGACAGACCTCCTGTCGGCACAACTATTGCAGGCTAAACAATTATCAGCTAAAACACGCGTGCTCGCGCTAAAGCTCGCACTCCGAGGCGCCGGCATCCGCTGCGGAGGTCACAACGGCGGCGAGAGCCTCGGCAGCGCGCTCGCGCGCGCCCTTGGATGAGGGCTCGGCGGGCTGAGCGGCAGTCTCAGCGGACTCCGCAGCAGCAGCGATGTCACCATGAACATGTTCGCCGCCCTTGTGGTCCTCCGATGCCTCGCCCGCGGGCTGGGCCGTCCCGTCGTTGGCCTTCTGCCGCTTCGGGACCAGGCGCGCCATATGTTGAGCATGAACCTGTTTGGCGTCTCTGGCAGCGTTGACCACCTGCTTGAAAAGATCTGGCGCCAACGCCTGGACTCCGTCTCGCAGTGTCTGCTTGCGCTTCTCGAACTCGGTGCGATCAGTGTCCGTGACCTCGTACTCTGAGCTGCACATATGTTCGAGTAGATCACAATGATCGATGAAATATCCACCTTGCCGTCCACCAGATCAGCCAAAAGCACCGGTGCAAACTTCTTCTCCTGTGGCATATGCGCGGGCAGATTCGCATCATCCGTGCACGACAGAAGACCCTCCTTGTACGCCCTCCTGCGTGTCCCTGATCTTGGTGGTAGCCTCCGCCATCTCCGTCTGCAGCCGAAGCAGCCGCGCGAGGTCGCCCTCGAGCTTCTGCTCCAGCCGCTTGACCTCGGAGTGGGACTGCTGCACCTTGGACACGGGGGACCCTGTCGGTGGCGGCTTCTGTGCCGCTTCCATGAACTTCACCAGGTCTTTGTACTTACTCGCCGCCGCCTTGTCACACGCCTTTTCGGAGAGACTGCCGAGTTGCTTGGCCTCCTCGAGTGTGACGTTGGGCACAGGCCCTGTCGGCGGCGGGGGCTGCCCTCCAGCACCTTTGCCACCTCCACTTGCTGCCATGGCTGGCGCCCCTGGCGAGCCGCCGCCCTTGCCCCAGCCTCTGGGACCAGGATTGCTTGGGGTCCAGAATGGCGACGGAGTGAAGGTACCTGGAGGGATATCAGACACAGCTGAAGGACCACCAGCAAACGGACTGCTGACCACACTCGGAGCGAGGAGCGGAGCCTTGCAGCGCACACAAGTGGTCCAGGACAGCTTGTTCTTTCTGCATCCGCAGCCCTGGCAGACGACGTTAGACGAAAGAGTACGGCTCGACCCAGACCAACCTCCGTGCATGCCGTGTGCCGCGCCATGGAGAGGATACTGCTGCCACGGGGCGCAGCGCCACCCCTGGCGGCACATCAAGTCCGTCAGGCCTCGGGCAGGCACAGACGGGGATCGTGCGGGCAAATCAGAAAGACCACGCCGAAAAACTCTCAAGCCTGCCGCACGGCTGCGGACAAGCTCGAAGCCTCGCGGCAAGGCTTCGAACTTGAGCCAACATGGCTACGGACTCCTCCTCCTCCTCCTCCTCCTCCTTCTCTTTTTCCTCCTCCTGCTCCTCCTCCTCCTCCCCCCCCCCCTCCTGAGGGCCCAATGCCTTCTGAGAAACCTCTCCCCCGCCTTCTCGGTAAGCCGCCCCCTCCTCGCGCCACCCTCCCGTTTTCTCCGCCGACGACCGGGGGGCTGCAGGTCGGGGTGCTCCAGATTCGGCCGCCCAGGATGTGCGTTATCGAGCGCGTGTGCTCAATAGTGGGTAGGGTATATGTCGAGGGCAGGCACGGGTCGGTGATGGGGTGGTACGGTAAGGCGGATTGGTTATGCCCACAGCAGCACACGAGTGTAAAAGTAATGGCCATGAACGAACGAAACTCCCTGAGCCCTGGGCCAAAAAAGAAACAGCGGAATTGTCGTTCTCGGAAAAACAGCCGCGAGGCTCCCATGGTGCTGCCACGAATCCGCTGCTGCTTGATGCTAACGCCGGCTTGGGCGGACAAATGTTGCCTCCCCTAGACAGACAGACGCTGACAAGAGGAGTACCTGTGACAATGATTGCCCCGGCGGGCGGCCCGAGGAACTGAGGGCCCACAACTCGGGGAATGAAGCTACGAACGAAGCTTTCGGAGCCCTGGGCCACAAAGCTCCCTGATCGGGTGACGCTAGAAGTGCCCCTGGCCCAAGGTGCCTCCAGGATTTCCTATGAGGCCCCCACGGCCTCCAGAACACCCATCACGAGACCCACAGGGCCCTAGGGGCTCACAAACTGAGCGGAACCCCCCACGAGGCATCTACACATATGCATCGGCATGTCTTATATATATATATATGTACACATACGTACATACATACATACATACGTCCATCCATCCATCCATCCATACATACATACATGCGTACATACGTATATGCACGCACACATACATACATATACATCCACATACCTATACACCTACACAAACATATACATATACATATACATATACATATACATATACATATGCATATACATATACATATACATATACATATACATATACATATACATATACATATACATATACATATACATATACATACACATACACATATACATATACATACACACATACAAATGTACGTGTATACATACATATGTAGTTGTGCATATATATATATATATGTATGTGTATGCGTGTATGTGCGCATCGACCTTCTATCCATATATGTACATACATATATATATATATATATATACTATATATATATATATATGTATACCGGCCCCCGCAACGTCCGTCTGTTTAAAATCGGCCTTTGAGCTCCTCATTCGTGCTCCTTACTGATCATCCACCTTTCCTATTCGTCATCTGTCCGCTGTCTTCTCTTGCTGGGATCGATTGGAAATCAACTGGATCTGGGCTCTGCCCCATTCAAATCAGATTCTTATCCGATTGCAATAAAACTCCACCGTGACACAGCTGGGCCTGGCATGTGCCCAATGCCAGTTATATTCTGATTCTATTCAAACTATAATACAAGTGGCTTCGGGATCTGCTCAATTCCAAGTCGATGTCACTTCGATTCCACTAGGAAGCGGCCTGGCATCGGCTGGATATGGGATCTGCCAATTCGGATTACAGGTTAATTGAATTACAGTAGGAGTGCGAAAACAAGCTGTGTCTGGGATTAGCTCCATTCCACTAATCTACTACTTCGAGGCCAGAAAAATCACATAGGCCTCTGCTGGATCTGGGATGTGCTCCATTCCAATTAGCTGCTAAGTCGATCTCAATAAGGTTCGCATTGGAAGCAGCTGGGTCTGGGATCTGCTCCATTCCAAATAGGTCCAAATTCGACCCCAATCGGAATCCAATTGGAATCGGCAGGGTACGGGATCGTTCCACTCCAATTTCAATCTAATAGGAATGCAACTCGAAACAGCTGGACCCGGGCCCTGCTCCATTCAAATGTGTTTCGAATTAGACCTCAATCGGGAACCAATTGGAATCAGCTGGATAGTGGGCCTGGTCCAGTCCAACTAGGTTCTAATTAGACCCCAGTAGGAATCACATTGGAATCAGCTGGATATGGAATCTGCTCAAGTCGACCTGGATTCTACTTGGATCCCAATAGGAATCCAACTGGACTCAGCTGGATCGGGGGTCCATTCCACCACAAGTATATTCGAATTCGACCCCAATAAGAATACATGTGCAATCAACTGGATATGGTATCTGCTCAATTCCACTTGGTTTATGACTAGAGTCCAATGAGTGCAAATGAACCCCCCTGGATCTGAGATCTGCACCGTTTCAACTCGATTCAAACTAGATTCCCATAGGAGCCCAATCTGAATCAACTGGATCTGAGATCTGCTCAACTCTAATTGGATTCGATTTGATCCCAATAGAGATCGACTTGCAACCAGCTGAATCTGGGATCCGCTCCACCCCATTTATGTTCCAAGTGGATTCCACTAAAAAGCTATGCGTAATCAACTGGAGCTGAAAACTGCTCAATCCCAACTTGATTCTCCTTCAATTCCCATTTGATGTTCCTCGGATGAGGGCAGGATCCCAGACACTCAGAACAACCCCTGTGAAAAAGCAGGGTTCGCGACGCCCGGAGTGCCCAAACCTTGTGTTCGTTCGTGTTGGATGTTTGGGATTTGTGGAATGTGAAATGACAGATGTCCTGGGAAGGAAATGGGATTTGTGGCATGTGAAATGGGATTTGTGGCATGTGAAATGCTGAATGTTTGGGAGTTGCTGGCCTCTACCACCTTGGGAGGCCTCTACCACCTTGTGTTCGTTCATGTTGGATGTTTGGATGTTTAGCCAGCAACCCACGTGATGATGCAAGATTGCCTGAGTTCTCATCCCATAACCCCCAAACATCCACATGAAACCATAAAGCTCCCGCGTCCTGACATCGCACACCTTGCGCATCTGGATGTTTGGGACTGGGAATCGGAGCTCCTGAGGGGGCTCCTGGGCTGGATTTTCGCTGGAGTGAAGAAAATCAAACAAATCCAAACCAATGCAATGGCTTCCTCAGCTCTCATCCCAGAAACCCCCAAATCCAAACGAAGACATAAGGCGTCCGCAACCCTGGCGTCGCAAACATTGCGTTTTCGTTTTGATGTTTGGGGTTCTGAGGATCGTAGCTCACGCCTTGGGAAGCCGACCAGCGAGAGAGGGGATATACACATATATATAATAATAATAAAGAAAGAGAGAGAGAGAGAGAGAGAGAGAGAAATAGAGAGAGAAGGAACAATATAACCATAACCAGATAGAACAAAATATAAACAGAGAAAGAGAGAGAGAGAGAGAGAGAGAGAGAGAGAGAAAGAGAGGAATCTATATATAGAGAGAGAAGAGCGAGAACAACAATGGAAATAGAGAGAGGGAGAGATAAAGAGAGAGAGAGAGAGACGAGGAAGGGGAACAGGAGGAAAGGAAGAGCACAACAGTCGTAACTGAACGCTAGTAAGAATGGGTGCTGGGCGGGGCTGTCCATATATAAAGAGAGAGAGAGAGAGAGAGAAAGACAGAAAGAGAGGGGGAGAGAGAGAGAGAGAGAGAAAATGAGAAGGAGAGAGCGAGAGAGAGAGAGAGAGGGAGAGAAAGAGAGAGAGAGGGAGATAATGAGAAAGAGAGAGAGAGAGAGAGACACACTCATGTATAGCGAATCTGAATACGAGTGACTAAGTACGAATTTCTACGCGTACGTGTCGTTTCGCGCATGAGCGGGCCATAGTGCACGCAGGCCTGGAATAGATGGATATGAATAAAGGGGTACCTGGGGGTGAATATGCATATGCACGAGTCTCACATATATATACATATATATGAATCTCAGTGTGAGGAGCTCATATTGATTCACAGTCCACGAGCGAGTCTGAAAGTGGGTGGGATCAGAGTGCGCGTGCATCTATGTATGTGGGGCGTCTAGGTGAGAGGGACTGGGTGTGGGTGGGACTGGGTATGAGTGAAGCAGAATACGAGCAAATCTGAATGCGATGGAGTTTGGATACTCGTGAGTCTGAATGTGACCAACTGCATGTGAATGCGCCCAGGGACGATTGAGTCGGGTTGTGAGTTTAGCTGCGAGTGTAATTGAATATGTAAGATACTGGGCATGGGCGGGTCTACATGCAAGCTGATGGGTCTGAGTGGGTCTGGCCAGGGCTGAGTCTGAGTATCAGCGAATGGATGCGAATGGACATGCATGAGTTTGAGTCCCACCAGCCCTCTGGGCGTCGGTGGTTTAGAGCGTTTCCTCTTCCAGCCCTCCTTTTTCCCCTTCGGGGAGGGGTTTACCCCTCCCCATACCCCCTCCCCGTGGACCTGGACGGGAGGGGCCGCGAGGTGCCAGAGCGTCCAAAAAGGCCTCGGCGAGGAAGCCAAAATCATTGATTGTACTCGGGTTTGGGCCTCATTTTGGCCTCCTGGGGGGGCGAGGCTAATTAATACTCCGCACTTCTTTGATAGATCTCCTCCAAGAAGGTCCCAAGAAGCGCCCAGGAGGCCCCAAGAGGTCCCAAGATGGCCCCAAGATGGCCCCAAGAGGCCCCCAGGAGGCCCCCAGGAGGCCCCCAAGAGACCCCCAAGAGGCCCCAAGAGACCCCCCAGAGGCACCTAAGATGCTCCAAGAGGCCTCGGCGAGAATGCCAAAACGGCCTCGGCGAGGAAGCCAAAATCCGCCGACCCCTTGGGGTTCATCGGCGTGTGAGATGTCCCCCCTCCCCAAACCCCTCCCCCGGGAGCCCGGTCCGGTCGATTTGGAAGGGGGGAGGGGGTCGGGCCGGTTCCCCAAGATGGGAACGGAGGGGTCATCCGCTCCCGAAAAACGTGCAAAACCTCTTGAAAATCGTGCAGGGACGCCTCTGGTGGCCTCGACATGGCTCTGGGACGCCCAACGAGCGCTCCAAGCCGCCCAAGGTGGCCCAAAGACGGGCCACGAGGCGTCCTCGACGGCAGAAGAGGCCCCCACGAGCCCCCCCGAGGGCCTCCGAGATGCGTTCCACGAGGGTCCCTAGACGCAAAAATGGGCCCATTCCCTTCGTGAAGCGTGCATTTTTCACAAATTCGGCTGCGGGCCTTTCCGATGCTCCCCGACGGCCCAAGAGGCCCCCAAACCCGCTCCCAGACGGCTCCAGGAGCCTCGCAGAGGGTGCCCCACATGCCCCTAGAGGGCCCCGCTGTTCCCCCTCCCCAGACCCCTCCCCCGGGAGCCAGGCCCGGTCGATTTGGAGGGGGGGGGGTCAGGCCGGATCCCCCGGACGGGAACGGAGGGGTCATCCGCTCCCGAAAAACGTGCAAAACCTCATGAAAATCGTGCAGGGACGCCTCTGGTGGCCTCGACGTGGCTCTGGGGCGCCAAACGAGCGCTCCAAGCCGCCCAAGGTGGCCCAAAGACGGGCCACGAGGCGTCCTCGACGGCAGAAGAGGCCCCCACGAGCCCCCCCGAGGGCCTCCGAGATGCGTTCCACGAGGGTCCCTAGACGCAAAAATTGGCCCATTCCCTTCGTGAAGCGTGCGTTTTTCACAAATTCGGCTGCGGGCCTTTCCGATGCTCCCCGACGGCCCAAGAGGCCCCCAAACCCGCTCCCAGACGGCCCCAGGAGCCTCGCAGGGGGTGCCCCACATACCCCTAGAGAGCCCCAAGACGGGCCAACAAGCCCAAGAGGGCTCCGAAAACGGCCCCAAGAGCGCTCCAGGAGCGTTCCGAGTGGCCTCCACAAAGCTCCACACGGTCCCAGACGGTCCAAGAGCGATCACAAACATCGACGACGGCCCCTCGACGGCTCAACAGGCCCCCAAGACGGCCCAAGAGGCATCCAAGATTCGCCCCAAGAGGCCCTCTAGACGCAACAAATCGCCCGTTCCCTTTGTAAAACGAATATTTTTTTCACACGTGCGCCTTTTGGGGTGCCCCCCGCTCCTGGACGGTCCCAGAGCCCCCCAAACCCGCTCCCAGACGGCCCAAGACGCCTCCAAGAGGGTTCCCCATATAGCCCTAGAGGGCCCCAAGACGGGCCAACAGACGTCCAAGACGGCCCAAAGGGCTCCGAAAACGGCCCCGACAGCGCTCCAGGAGCGCCCCGAGTGGCCTCGAAGAGAGCTCCACATGGCCCCCGACGGTCCAAGAGCGATCAACAACACTGACGACGACCTCCAGACGGCTACAGAGGCCCTCAAGACGCCCCAAGAGGCATCCACGATGCGCCACAAGAGGGCCTCTAGACGCACAAAAACGCCCGTTCCCTTCGTAAAACGTATATTTTTCTCGCACGTGCGCCTTTTGGGGTGTTCCCCGCTCCTGGGCGGCCCCAGAACCCCCCAAGACCGCACCAAGACGGTCCAAGAAGCCTCCACGAGGGCCCCGCGACAGCCCAAGAGGGCGCCAAGACGGGTCAAGAGGGGCCGAGGACGGCCCAAGAGAGCCCCGAAGACAGCGCGCGCGACTCGCGGTCAGATTCCTCGCAACTTGCGTCGCTTCCCGCCGTGCTCGTCACTTGCTTCCGCAGGGCGTTTCGGCGGGTCTCTGACCATGGCCTGAAACGATTGAAGGTCACCCCACGGCCGCCCCTGACGGTTCCAAAAGACACCGCAAAGCAGTTCTGAGGTCACCAAGGGCATACCACAGTCCTCGGCAACAGATGGCGACGGCCAAGACGGCCGAAAAGAACGCCCAGAGCGCCCCATGACAGCCCAAGAGAGGCCGATGACAGCCCAAGAGAGCCCCAAGACAGCCCAATATTGCCACAGGACGGCCTAAGGGGCCCCAAGACAACCCAAGAATGCCCCAAGAATGGCCAGGTGCCTCTGACCACCCAAAGAGAGCGACCAAGACCGACTGCGCGAATCTACATAAGGGGGTAACTGCGGATGTGGCGTAAGCCAGAGAATCAATTGTTTTTAGTATGGTTTTGGCCCATTTTCGCACTCTTGAGGAAGTGACGCTCAGTAAAGCTTCCCCTCTTGTTTGATCGATCTCCTCAAGATGGCCCATCCACGCCGCGGTTCCCATGATGGGCCCAATATGGCCCCAAGAGGCCCCCCAGGAGGCCCCATGAGGCCCCCAGGAGGCCCCCAATAGACCCCCAAGAGGCCCCAAGAGACCCCCCAGAGGCACCCAAGATGCTCCAAGAGGCCTCGGCGAGAATGCCAAAACGGCCTCGGCGAGGAAGCTAAAATTATTGGTTTTACTATTGTTTTGGCCCTCATTTTGGCCTCCTGGGGGGCGAGGCTAATTAATACTCCCCTCTTGTTTGATCGATCTCCTTCAAGATGGCCCCAAGAAGCGCCCAGGAGGCCCCAAGAGGTCCCAAGATGGCCCCAAGATGGCCCCAAGAGGCCCCCAAGAGGCCCCCAGGCCCCCAAGAGACCCCCAAGAGGCCCCAAGAGACCCCCCAGAGGCACACAAGATGCTCCAAGAGGCCTCGGCGAGAATGCCAAATCATTGATTTCACGAAGGTTTTAGCCACATGTTGGCCTCTTGGAGGGAAGCGCTGATTAAGATGACTCCAAGAGCGCCTGGGAGAGCCCAAGATGAACTCCAAGATGACTCCAGATATCCCAAGATGTCTCATAATGGCTTCCTCTGTGTGCTGCCTTCTTCCCTGATGCAGGCAATTCCTCTGGGCATCGTTTCTGGATGGGCTGGTGGGGATTCGCGAAGCGTCAACAATTTGACTGGGTTGGACTGGGTTGGAGTACATATCACTAAATGGGATGTCGACAGGGTGCTTCGAAGTCTCTGAGCTGAAAACTGAAATAGGCTATTCAAAGGATCTGGACCATCCTGGAGCCCTCCTGGTCGACATTGAAGCACTCGTGCAGCTGTTGCTACTGAGAAGCAGGGTTGAATTACCGCAGCGCTGCATCTGAACTCCAGGGCCCCCGTGCAGCTGCCGACGGGAGCCGATCGGCTGGACAGACCGACAGCAGCCGCGGCCACCCCGACCCCAAGACTCCAGCCTTTTCCGCGACACGCGCCGGCTGCAAAACCTATGGGTTTTTGGGGCGACTGCGGCACCTATCGGGCCGGGCGAAAGGGGGGGGATAGCAAAGGGGGGGTTTGAGAATCAGCTCGCGTACACCTGATTTTCCCGGCGCCTCCCGGCGCCGGAGGCGGCTATGTATCGAGGAATGGGCCCCTCGGTGGGGCCGAAACCAGCTGCATGCAGCAGACCCAGACCCCCGACGTCATGAATTTTTCATGACGTCGACCCCCAGCGGACTGGACCAATTCCCTGGGACCGGTTTTTCGTGCGGAGTCGTTTTTTGACGGTCCCGAGGGCCGGTAAGGGTCCCCAGAGGCCGAAAATAGCGAAAAACCTCCCGTCGTGATTTTTTCATGACGCGAGGGGGTCTGGGGATTTCGTACCCCCCCCTTTCCCGATCCCCCCCTTTCGTCCGGCCCGAACCTACCCTCTCCAGAGAATAAAACTCGCCCGGGCGCGGCGGCCCGGGGCCCACGGCCGCGGCCACCGTGGCTCGGCGCGCCGCGGCGGCGGCCCCCGCGACACGCCGTGCCCCTGCGAGAGGCTGCAGACGAGGCGTCGCTCCGCTCCGCGGGGCGCCGGGAGAGGCGGGGGGCGTCGACGCCTGGGCCGGGGTGTGGCCGGAAACCGTTTTGCCACCTCTCTTGGGCGGCCGCCGCCGGCTTCCGGTGGCCTCCGCCGGCTCCGCCGCCGCCCGCCGCCGTGGAAGGGAGAGAGACTCTTCGGAGAGAGGCCCTCTCTCTGCAGAGTAGGAGGAGGA
>CAUYUJ010010522.1:0-28030 GCA_963575745.1 Prorocentrum cordatum
CATGACGGTGCAGCTCGCCGCGCATGCGAGTGCCCAGGAGGCCTCAGAGCTGCTGGACGAGGGGCAGAGGGCCCAGGTCGAGCAGAAGCCGGACCAGCTGAGCTGTCTCCATCCGAAGGACCTTCGCTTCGAGAGCGAGAATCAGTATGTCAAGTGGAGCAAGTGCCTAGCCTGCGGCCTCATAGTGAAGCGAACGGAGCTGACCCGAGAGGAGCGTCAGGCCCAGCTGCAGAGGAAGGCCGAGAAGGAGGCCAGGAGAGCAGCACGTCGAGCGATGGCCGAGGAAGCGCCACACGAAGTGCCCATCAAGTCCGAGATCTATCGTCAGAAGAAGGAGTCCTCCGCCCAGCGCCCAGCGGCGAAGCAGGAGGGGGCGTCGGCCTCATTCGCTTCGGACGGCACGGAGATCAAGAGCGAGCCGGCCGAGAGCCGCGACCAGCTGGCAGCCGCCATGCAGGCGAACACCGAGGCGCTGGCCAAGATGGCGGAGGCGGTGCGGAAGCTGGCGGACCGCAAGTGAGAGGCAGGATTGTCCAAGGGGGAAATGGGGGAAAGTCGGGGGAGGGAGAACCTGATTTCTGGAGCCAAGGCCCCGAGGACCCCAGAAGTTCGCACTGCCCCACGGGACACCTGTCGGACGCCGGGGAAGGAGGGGAATTTGTTTGGAGGGCCGCGGCTGTGGCAAGAGCCCGGCATGCACGCCGTCCTGGCAAGGTCCATCGCGACGGCTCATTCCAGCCGTTGCCAGTCTGGTGGGACGGCACTCGAGGGAAGCGAGTCTCCCTCGATCAGGTGGCCCAGGAAAGGAAGTGGGAGCGTCAGGAACTCTCCAAGGACGAGGTGGGGACCTTCCTGGCTCAGGTCGCCTGCCACCTGGTGGCGAAATCCAGCTCGAACCTAGGAAAATGGGTCCAAGGATGCCTCCGGATCAGGTGTCGAGGAGTCACAGGAACGTTCTTCGACTCGCTCTCGGCCGACCTCAGCGCGCGGCAGGTACAAGAGGCGCTCGTCGGTGTTCCCCGGGACTCCATGACCGTGGAGACCTGGTCGGCCCCTCCGTCCAGATCGTCTCGGTCCGACTCTCCACCCGGATCGACAGGAGCGACTTCCCACGTGTCTCCGCCCGGCTCGACTGGAAGGATTCGGGAAGGGACGCCAGAGGAGGGAGGCGTGGAAGCAGGAGTGTTCGAAGAGTCCGCGAGCTCCCCTCTTGAGGGGATATTCACTCTCGGGACCAGCCCTCCTTTCCCCGATCGTCTGGAATCCCCAGAGCTCTCGTGCCACGTTCCCAGGGAAGTCCGGGATGCCGTTCTGACCGTCACCGGGGGAAGGACGGCCAGGAAGCACAAGCGTCATCGCAAGCGGCTCGTTCAGGAATATCTCTCAAGCTCCGGGAGAACTTTGGTGATGGAGCTGTTCTCCGTTCCTCGAGTGGCGGCGGATCTGAAAGCCAGAGGGTTTCCCGTCTCCCGCAGCCTGGACCTTCGCACGGGATGCGATCTGTCTACAGAAGCTGGGGAGCGCACTGCCTGGTCGATACTCGAGGCCGACCAGCCAGAGGCAGTAGTGATGTCTCCCGAATGCCTCTCGTTCTCTGTGGCCCGCCGACCCAGCTGGAAGAAGGTGTCTCCCGAGCGACTGCAGCAGTCGGAAGAAGTCGGAGTTCGATTCATGGCCTTCTGCATGAGAGTAGCCGAGTATCAGATGAGGAAGGGCAGGGGTTTTTTGCTGGAGCACCCCGCCGGTGCTTGTTCCTGGGAGCTGTCGTCCGCTCGGGAGATGTTGGGACGACCGGGAGTGATTTCGGAGGTGGCCGACTTGTGTCAGTACGGTTTAGCGGTCCAAGGGGGGGGGCCCAACAAGAAGCCTACTCGTTTTATGACGAATAAGCCCTCCCTGCTTCTTCCCTTGATGCGCAGGTGCAGGGGGGAGCACGTCCACGACCATCTGCGCGGCGGGGCGAAGACCAAAGCCGCGCAAGTGTACCCCCCAGAGCTTGTCTCCTCCATGAGCGAAGGCATCCTCGAGGCCGCTCGTCTCTCCGCGCTCGGACACGCTGAGGAATATATCGAGTGCGATGTCCCTAGGTCTCCAAAGGGTCTCGCTCACGAGAGTATCCTCAGTCTGGCCGCCGCGGGGGAAGACAGCGACTCTGAGTCCGAGGTCGAGGGGCCCAAGCCCGGGGCGAGTGAGAAACCGAGGACCCAGCTCAGCAAGCAGTTGCAGGGGGAGGTTTTAAAGACTCACATCAATTTGGGCCACCCCCCCCGGGGGGCGTTTGTCAAGATGTTGGGGCTCGCCCACGCGCGAGCGGACGTTCTGGACTACGTTAAGCACGAGTTCAAGTGTGAGCAGTGTGACAGCCACGTCCGCCCCTCGCGGCGACGGCGTGCTGCCGTTCCCCGGACCTACCGATTCAATCGGCTCGTAGCAGTTGACTGTTTCTTTCTCACGGTCCTGGGGACCAAGCTCGCCGTTCTGAATGTGCTGGACCACGGGTCGGGCTTCCAGCAGTGTCATATGATGAACCCCCACGATCCCCTTAGTTCGGAAAACGTGTGGGCCGCCTTTGAGAAGTGCTGGCTGAGGATCTTCGGTCCCCCCGAGGTCCTCATCAGTGACGGAGGCAGCGAGTTTCTCGGGGCGTTTGGGAGGGGATGCGAGCACGTTGGCACGTTCCAACACATCTGCGACGCCACCAGTCCGTGGCAGAACGGCCGCGCAGAGAGGCACGGAGGATGGGTCAAGGCCGCCGTAGCTAAAGCTGCAGAAGCAGTGCATCCGACCAGCCTTCAGGAAGCCGAGCTCCTCATCATCGAGACAGTTGCGGCAAAGAATCGTTACTTCCATCGCTCCGGGTACTCACCCTGCCAACTCGTCTGCGGGGAGAACCCCCGCCTCCCGCGAGCCCTGCTCAGCGACGAAGGAGTAGATGACATCGGAGTAGACGACTTAACCCATGGGGACGTAGAGGGCTGTGACTCTGCCGCCGGGGCCTTCGCTCGGAAACACAGGATCCGCGAGCAGGCCAAGTTGGCCCTCATGTCAGCTGATGCGAAGTCTCGAGTGGCCGAAGCCGGCAAGGCCAGGCATCACGCGGACCGAGTGTACGTGCCTGGGCAGTGGGTCTACGTCTGGCGCAAGTTGGTCGGAGCCAAAACTCACTCTCTCCAGCGAGACCGCTGGGTCGGTCCCGGGGCCGTCGTTTACCAGCGGGGCACCACGGTGTGGGTCGCGATGAGGACGAAGCTTTGGAAGTGTAGCACAGAGCAGGTCCGAGCTGCGACTCGGGAGGAGGCCCAAGGAGCCGAGCTGGCCGATACCCCCGAGTTCCGGAGCCTCCAGGAGCAGGTGAAGAATCCTGGCCGACGCGTCGGGGCGCTCGATGTGGAGAAGGAGGGTCGGCCGCCGGAGGAAGCATGGGATCGCGACGGTCCGGAAGCAGCGGAAGCAAGCGGTCCTCCCCAGCCCGGCGGAGTCGGCGGAGAGGCGACCCAGGCCCCGTTTCCTCCCGAGGACGACCTCCCGCCACCTCCCGAGGCGGAATCTGTTCGCGAGGATCTAAGCCCCCTCGAAGTGTCAGTTCCGCCATCTCCCCTGCAGGTGAGTGAGCCAGTCGAAGTTGCGCAGGATTCTCTTGATCCTTCCAGGGACCCTCAGGAAGTCAGGGACAAGGAGGACAAGCTCCACGGGCCGCCAGATCTGGAAGGGCCACCCAAAGCCAAACCACGAGTCGAAGGCTTGCCCCCTACCCCCCGCGGTCCTGTGGAAGGGCCCCCATCGGAGTCAAGAGAGACGGACAGAGATCGTTCCCCCAGGGCCGTCGCCAGGATCCGGTCGAGCACGCGACGGGCCGGATCGCCAGTTCGTGAGCTCCTGTCGAGAGACCTTCGGGTCACGCCTGTCGAAGCTAACAGAGGAACGTCCGTCCCCGATCGAATCCGGGAGTGGGAAGCGCGCGGGAGTCTCGCGGAAGGATCCGGCTCGGGATTTCTGGAGGAACGCCCCGGCGACGGGGAGGAGAGCGCTCTCACCTCGGAGGCTTTCTGGATCGAGCTTGGATCCCCCGAGGAGGCGGACCATCAGGACTCAGCTCTTCTTGAGGAGATCGGTCGATGGTCGAGGCAGTCCGAGGTCGATGGAGGCCCCTTCGTCTCTCACGTCGCCACGCCTGATTCAGGATCGAAGAGAGGACAAGAAGTTGTGTGGAAGCACCTCAGTGCCTCGGAGCGTGAACAGTTCAGAGCATCAGACGCCACCGAATGGCAGGCAATGATGCAGACGAAGGCCGTCCGAGTCCTCCCTCCGACCGAGGCCGCCATCGTTCGGCGACGCGACCCCTCGCGGATCCTGTCGTCACGTATGGTTCGCCGATGGAAACCTCAAGAGGGGACGGACGCCCTTCCTCGTGCCAAGAGCAGGTGGTGCGTTCGTGGCTACGCCGACCCGGACGCAGAATCCCTCAAGGTATACGCACCCACCCCACAGGAAGAGGCGGTGCTCGTCGCGCTTCAGCTGGTGGCAGGCAAGCAGTGGACGTTGCAGATCGCAGACTGTAAAAACGCTTTCTGCCAAGCCGACCCCCTCTCCCGTCCCAACGGCAAGATTTATGTTGAACCCTGCGAGGGGGTGGGAGTTCCTCGAGACAGTCTGCTGGAACTCATAGCTCCAGTGTACGGGTTGAACGACGCTCCAATCCGATGGCATCAGACTCTCACCGCCTTTCTTCGGTCAATAGGTTTCCGTCGGTCCCTTCTCGAACCCTGCCTCTGGGTCTCGCACTCCTCGTCCGGGTGCCTGCAAGCAATCATCGTCATCGAAGTTGATGATCTGATCATTGCCTGCGAGCCATCCCTGGAGGCAAGTCTCAAGAAGCAGCTCACGGACAGGTTCCATTTCGGGAAGTGGCAGCTTAAGGAGGCCGAGTATGCGGGGAGGAGAGTGCGTCAGATGCCAGACGGGCGAATCTTGGTTGATCAAGAGAAGTACGTGCTGGAACAAGTCAGGCCAATGAAGATAGACCGCGAGCGGGCCAAGCACCCAGAGCAGCTGCTGGACAGCCGAGAGCTTCGAGATTACCGGGGGTTAATCGCGAAGATTCTGTGGGTTGCTCGGCAGTCTCGGCCAGACGTCGCGGGGTCGGCGTCGATTCTCAGTGCCGAGTGTCCTCACGTGACGGTTGCGTCAGCCTTAATGGCCAATCGAGTGGCCCGACACCTCCGAGGAACGGCCTGCAACACGATCACGATCTGGCCGCTGGATCTCACGGAGGTGACAATGATCACCTGCAGCGACGCTGGCGGCCCTGGCTCTGCCAAGCGGGACGGGGCCCAAGGGGCCTGGATGATCCTGCTCGGGGAATCCCGCATTCGGCACAACCAGAGAGCACGCGTTTCCCTGCTCTCCTGGCGCAGTCAGCGCCTTCGTCGAGTCGTGTCGTCCACTCTCTCCGCGGAGACTCTGAGTCTCTCGGGGGCCCTGGCGGAGGGGCAGTGGCTCTGGTTGGTTTTCCGGGACGCTCTGTATGGCGATGTCAAGGGGCCCGACTGGTGGACCACCAGTACTGCCTGCCCGTTCGCCGTCGTCCTCCCAGACGACTGCGAGCTGGCTGTGGCATCCCAGGGGATTTCGATCGTGGATGCCAAGTCGCTGTTCGACACTCTGTCGAAGAACTGCGGGGGAAGCAAGGCGGAT
The DNA here is from genome assembly GCA_963575745.1 of Prorocentrum cordatum. NCBI lineage: Eukaryota > Dinophyceae > Prorocentrales > Prorocentraceae > Prorocentrum > Prorocentrum cordatum. The sequence goes on from CAUYUJ010010522.1 coordinate 5,695, forward strand.
CGTCGCAACAGCATCGAGATGTGTATCGTTCGGGACTCCATGGTTGCCCAGAACACCGTGGTCCGGTGGGTCCCTCACTGCAAGATGCCCGCCGACACGATGACGAAAGTCGATCCGCTGAGAGGCAACTACGCCTTGGCTGATCTGATGGGGAAGGGGACTCTGGCCATCACGTGTGAGACAGGCTCTCTGGACGAGAGGTCCCTGAACGCCGCCCTCAAGTCCCGAAGTCGAACCGCCTCTCGTCGAGTTTTGGCCCGTGAATCGGCAGAACCAGAGGTCGAAGCCAGTGTCCCCAGAAGCGAGGAAGAGGCCAGAGGTGAGGAGGAGGCGGAGGAGGAGGGAAGCCCAGAGGAGGAGACGGCTCGAGTAAGCTCGATGTTTGTGATCTCTCGCCCGCCCGGGCTGGAGAGCCCGAGGAGAAGGGAGGAAGAGGAGACGCCCACGGCCGCCAGGACACCGTTGACCTCGAGGTCGCCATGTGCGTGCCCTCCTAGTACCCCAGGGGAGGTTCTTGGGAGGACCGGGGAGGCGGGGACTCGGGCCCCAATGAGGCTGGATGCCCGAGTATGATTTCAATGTAGTGGCTGGAAGCCCGAATCAGACTAGTTATAGTTTCAAGGGCTCGAAGGGTACTAAAATAGGGGGCACTGTCTTATCTGTCCCATTCTCGCCTACCCTTCGAGCCCCCTTTAGATTGTGCCCCATGAGGGAGGCGTCCCACAGCATGCGAGCATGACTGTACTGACGCCGATGTGGCTCAAGTCTCTGAAAAGCACAGGAGGGAAAGGAGGCATTCCCGCTCATCGTCCCTTCCTCCGGCCCCCGCTCGTACCCCAACCGATCCACACGTTCGCTCACAACTCTCCGGCGCGGTGCTGCCGCGGACCCTTGCCCCGGGAGCTGCCTGCCCACATCTCGGCCCCGCCGCTGGCCCCGCCCTCCCCCCCCGCCGCCTGCCGCCCAGCCGCGCGGCAGGCGAGGGCGACGACGCGGACGGGTGACGCACCGGGCCTTCCGCTCGTCGAGGGCGCCCCTCCGGGCAGCCGGCGCGGCCGCCTGCTGGAGCGCCGAGGCACCGAGGGGCAGGAGGAGGAGGAGGCCTTTGCAGCCACGGGGTCGGCTGGCCTCCCCCGCCCTCGTTGTGCACGCGCATGTGAAAAAAAAAACCAAACAAAGACAAAACAAAGCACAGCTTTTGGCACTTGGTCAGGGGGTGGGTGGTGGGGGCGCACAGAGTGCAGACTTGATTTGTTGTTTGTTTCTTGTTTGTTTTTTGTTCAGCCGTCGGTCTTTGGTTTCTTTGTTTTTGTTTGATGTTTCCTTGTGTTTGGGGGGGGGTCAGTCCCTCCCTCCCCCTGGGGAGCGAACGGCGGGATGGAGAGGAGCGGGAGGGGAGGAGCAGGAGGAGGATGAGGAGGAGTAAAAGGAGGAGGTGGAGGAGGGTGGAGGCGGCGGAGGAGGAGGAAGGAGGAGGAGGAGGAGGAAGCAGGAGGCAGGAGGCAGGCGGAGGAGGAAAGAGCAGTGCGTTTATTTTGATAAGCGCAGGGCAAGGAAAAACTGGGGAACCCAAAACATGAAATTCCCATTCAAGTCCTACGCAGACGGATTCTCATTGAAATATTGAAACCCGCCACAGGAAGGAGTCTCAGTGGAACCTCTACATACTGAAAGCCCGCCACTAGGAATCCTCTACATAATGATTCCTAGTGGAACCCTTCACAAAAAGGATTCCGAATGAAATCCTCCACAGAAGTATTCCGATTGAAACCCTCCACAAAAAAGATGTTTTGTGACATTCTCCGCGTAAGGATTCCTATTAGAACCTCTCACGAGAAGGAGGGTGAGGCGGATAAGGAGCAGGATGAGGAGGAATAGGAGGCGGATGAGGGCGAGGACAAGGAAGGATTCCTATTGAAACCCTCCACAGAAAGAGTCCTGCTGGATCCTCCACAGCAAGGTTCCTATTGAAATTCTCAACGAAAGAACCCCTTTTGAAATCGTACACAGATATCTCCGACGGAAATCCTTGACATCGTTTTCGTTGTCGTTCGCAATCCCCCTTGATCTGAACAGAAGGGTTCCTACCGTCTTCGACGCAGGGATCCCGATTGAAATCCTTCACAGAAGGATTCCGATTAGAACCTTCCACAAGACGGATTTCTTTTGAAATCCTTCACAGGAGGCTTCTGCTTGAAACCTTTCACAAGAAGGATTCCCAAGGACATCCTCGCAAGAAATATTGAAATTTATATCCTCCTCAGAAGGATTCCGATTGAAATTCTTCACAGAAGGGTTCCTATTGGAATCCTCGACACAGGGTTTGTTTTTAAAGCCTCGACGAAGGGTTTCCTGTCGAAATCCCTCACAGAAAGATCCTTAGGAAGATCACCCACATAAGGATTCCTATTGAAATCCTGCACAGTTATTCATGGCGCTACTGGCCCGCGGGCCATGATCGGACCCAGTAGGATGCTCGATGTTTGAGCCAGGAACATTGGAGCTCCGCAGACCGGCCTGCCGAAGGAAGCGCGGCCATCCAAGAGAGACACGGGGGCATTTTGTCTTACGCAAGCTGTCTGGAAGTTGCCGGTGCCCGCAGTCGCCTGGCTGACTACTTCCGCCTTGAGGGCGGTGCAGTCCGCGACTGGGAGCTGGCCGTGGCGGTTCCAAGTGGCTGCTGAAGGCATCCTGCGACAGCCTTTTCCTCCCCCCTGCTCACGCGCCCTCTGGTGCAAGGAGCGCACGCTCGCTCGCTTGCTCGCTCCGTGCTCCCTCCCCCGTCCACCTGCCCCCGCTTCCGCTCCCGCTCCCGCCCGCCGCCCGCCGCCCGCGAGGGCCCTCCTGCCTCCACTCTCCGGCGCGGTGCTGCCGTGGACCCTTGCCCCGAGAGCTGCCTGCCCACATCTCGGCCCCGCCGCTGGCCCCGCCCTCCCCCCCCGCCGCCTGCCGCCCAGCCGCACGGCAGGCGAGGGCGACGACGCGGACGGGTGACGCACCGGGCCTTCCGCTCGTCGAGGGCGCCCCTCCGGGCAGCCGGCGCGGCCGCCTGCTGGAGCGCCGAGGCACCGAGGGGCAGGAGGAGGAGGAGGAGGCCTTTGCAGCCACGGGGTCGGCTGGCCTCCCCCGCCCCCGTTGTGCACGCGCATGTGAAACAACCAAACAAAGACAAAACAAAGCACAGTTTTTGGCACTTGGTCAGGGGGTGGGTGGTGGGGGCGCACAGAGTGCAGACTTGATTTGTTGTTTGTTTCTTGTTTGTTTTTTGTTCAGCCGTCGGTCTTTGGTTTCTTTGTTTTTGTTTGATGTTTCCTTGTGTTTGGGGGGGGGTCAGTCCCTCCCTCCCCCTGGGGAGCGAACGGCGGGATGGAGAGGAGCGGGAGGGGAGGAGCAGGAGGAGGATGAGGAGGAATAAAAGGAGGAGGTGGAGGAGGGTGGAGGCGGCGGAGGAGGAGGAGGAAGGAGGAGGAGGAAGCAGGAGGCAGGAGGCAGGCGGAGGAGGAAAGAGCAGTGCGTTTATTTTGATAAGCGCAGGGCAAGGACAAACTGGGGAACCCAAAACATGAAATTCCCATTCACATCCTACGCAGACGGATTCTCATTGAAATATTGGAACCCGCCACAGGAAGGAGTCTTAGTGGAACCTCTACATACTGCAAGCCCGCCACTAGGAATCCTCTACATAAGGATTCCTAGTGGAACCCTTCACAAAAAGGATTCCGAATGAAATCCTCCACAGAAGTATTCCGATTGAAACCCTCCACAAAAAAAAAATGTTTTGTGACATTCTCCGCGTAAGGATTCCTATTAGAACCTCTCACGAGAAGGAGGGTGAGGCGGATAAGGAGCAGGATGAGGAGGAATAGGAGGCGGATGAGGGCGAGGACAAGGAAGGATTCCTATTGAAACCCTCCACAGGAAGAGTCCTGCTGGATCCTCCACAGCAAGGTTCCTATTGAAATTCTCAACGAAAGAACCCCTTTTGAAATCGTACACAGATATCTCCGACGGAAATCCTTGACATCGTTTTCGTTGTCGTTCGCAATCCCCCTTGATCTGAACAGAAGGGTTCCTACCGTCTTCGACGCAGGGATCCCGATTGAAATCCTTCACAGAAGGATTCCGATTAGAACCTTCCACAAGACGGATTTCTTTTGAAATCCTTCACAGGAGGCTTCTGCTTGAAACCTTTCACAAGAAGGATTCCCAAGGACATCCTCGCAAGAAATATTGAAATTTATATCCTCCTCAGAAGGATTCCGATTGAAATTCTTCACAGAAGGGTTCCTATTGGAATCCTCGACACAGGGTTTGTTTTTAAAGCCTCGACGAAGGGTTTCCTGTCGAAATCCCTCACAGAAAGATCCTTAGGAAGATCACCCACATAAGGATTCCTATTGAAATCCTGCACAGTTATTCATGGCGCTACTGGCCCGCGGGCCATGATCGGACCCAGTAGGATGCTCGATGTTTGAGCCAGGAACATTGGAGCTCCGCAGACCGGCCTGCCGAAGGAAGCGCGGCCATCCAAGAGAGACACGGGGGCATTTTGTCTTACGCAAGCTGTCTGGAAGTTGCCGGTGCCCGCAGTCGCCTGGCTGACTACTTCCGCCCTGGGGGCGGTGCAGTGCGCGACTGGGAGCTGGCCGTGGCGGTTCCAAGTGGCTGCTGAAGGCATCCTGCGACAGCCTTTTCCCCCCCCCTGCTCACGCGCCCTCTGGTGCAAGGAGGAACGCACGCTCGCTCGCTTGCTCTCTCCGTGCTCCCTCCCCCGTCCACCTGCCCCCGCTTCCGCTCCCGCTCCCGCCCGCCGCCCGCCGCCCGCGAGGGCCCTCCTGCCTCCACTCTCCGGCGCGGTGCTGCCGTGGACCCTTGCCCCGAGAGCTGCCTGGCCACATCTCGGCCCCGCCGCTGGCCCCGCCCTCCCCCCCCGCCGCCTGCCGCCCAGCCGCGCGGCAGGCGAGGGCGACGACGCGGACGGGTGACGCACCGGGCCTTCCGCTCGTCGAGGGCGCCCCTCCGGGCAGCCGGCGCGGCCGCCTGCTGGAGCGCCGAGGCACCGAGGGGCAGGAGGAGGAGGAGGAGGAGGAGGAGGAGGAGGAGGCCTTTGCAGCCACGGGGTCGGCTGGCCTCGTGTGCACGCGCGTGTGTGGTCGCCTCGACGTTGTCGTCATAGGGGCCTATTCGCAGCAGGAGGCCTTCGCTGCTCTTTCTGAAGGAGGAGGAGGAGGAGGAGGAGGAGGAGGAGGAGGAGGAGGAGGAGGGGGAGGGGGAGGGGGAGCAACAGACTGGATGAGGGTGGGGCGCTTTCGGCTCTGAATGGGTTTCAAACGGAGACGCTCTCATTCCAGCTCCCCTTCCTTCCTCTGTTCGTTCCTTCGTCTCCCCTCCTCTTCCTCCTCCTCCTCCCTGCTCCTCCGCCGTATCTGCATCCGTGTCTTGCCATTGCCCTTCGTTTGAAGAGGATCCACGTGCGTGGCATCCTCGCGAGGGGCGAACGAAAAAAAACAAAGAGCACAAGGCCAAAAAAACACAAAAAAAACAAACAAACCAAAGATCGGCAGCTGGAGAACCCCACAAACACAAGAAAAAAACACCCAAACCAGAGATCGGCAGCTGAACAACCAAGCAAACAAAAGAAACAGCAAACAAAACAAAACAAAACAAAATGTTTGGCACTTGGTCAGAGGGGGGCGCCCAAAGGGCAGACTTTATTTGTTTTGTTGCTTCTTTTTTATTGTTTTTGTTCAGCCGTCGGTCTTTGGCTTCTTTGTTTTTGTTTGGTTTGTCCTTGTGTCTTTGGGTTTTTAAGTCCCTCCCTCCCCCTGGGGAGCGAACGGCGGGATGGAGAGGAGCGGGAGGGGAGGAGCAGGAGGAGGATGAGGAGGAGTCAAAGGAGGAGGTGGAGGAGGGTGGAGGCGGCGGAAGAGGAGGAAGGAGGAGCAGGAGGCAGGAGGCAGGAGGCAGGCGGAGGAGGAAAGAGCAGTGCGTTTATTTTGATAAGCGCAGGGGAAGGAAAAACTGGGGAACCCAAAACATGAAATTCCCATTCAAATCCTACAAAGAAGGATTCCTATTGAAATATTGAAACCCGCCACAAGAAGGAGTCTTAGTGGAACCTCCAAATAATGACACCCGCAACTATGAATCCTCCACAGAAGGATTCCTAGTGGAACCCTTCACAAGAAGGATTCCGAATGAAATCCTCCACAGAAGTATTCCGGTTGAAACCCTCCACAAAAATGGATTTCTTGTGAAATTCTCCGCATAAGGATTCCTAGGAGAACCTCTCACGAGAAGGAGAGTGAGGCGGATGAGGGGGAGGATGAGGAGGAATAGGAGGCGGATGAGGGCGAGGACAAGGAAGGACTCGTATTGAAACCCTCCACAGAAAGAGTCCTGCTGGATCCTTCACAGCAAGGTTCCTATTGAAATTCTCAACGAAAGAACCCCTCTTGAAATCGTACACAGAAAAGGTCCGACGGAAATCCTTGACATCGTTTTCGCTGTCGTTCGCAACCCCCCTTGGTCTCAACAGAAGGGTTCCTACTGTCTTCGACGCAGGGATCCCGATTGAAATCCTTCACAGAAGGATTCCGATTAGAACCTTTCACAAGACGGATTTCTTTCGAAATCCTTCACAGGAGGCTTCTGCTTGAAACCTTTCACAAGAAGGATTCCCAAGGGCATCCTCGCAAGAAATTTTCCAATTAATAATATCCTCCACAGAAGGATTCCGATTGAAATTCTTGGAATCCTCGACACTGGGTTCGTTTTGAAATCTTCGACGAAGGGGTTCCTGTTGAAATCCCTCACAGAAAGATCCCTAGGAAGATCACCCACATAAGGATTCCTATTGAAATCCTGCACAGTTATTCATGGCGCTACTGGCCCGCAGGCCATGATCGGACCCAGTAGGATGCTCGATGTTTGTGCCAGGAACATTGGAGCTCCGCAGACCGGCCTGCCGAAGCAAGCGCGGCCGTCCAAGAGAGACACGGGGGCATTCTGTCTTACGTAAGCTGTCTGGAAGTTGCCGGTGCCCCCAGTCGCCTGGCTGACTACTTCCGCCCTGAGGGCAGTGCAGTGCGCGACTGGGAGCTGGCCGTGGCGGTTCCAAGTGGCTGCTGAAGGCATCCTGCGACAGCCTTTCCCCCCCGCCCTGCTCACGCGCCCTCTGGTGCAAGGAGCGCACGCTCGCTCGCTTGCTCGCTCCGTGCTCCCTCCCCCGTCCACCTGCCCCCGCTTCCGCTCCCGCTCCCGCCCGCCGCCCGCCGCCCGCGAGCGCCCTCCTGCCTCCACTCTCCGGCGCGGTGCTGCCGTGGACCCTTGCCCCGAGAGCTGCCTGCCCACATCTCGGCCCCGCCGCTGGCCCCGCCCTCCCCCCCCGCCGCCTGCCGCCCAGCCGCGCGGCAGGCGAGGGCGACGACGCGGACGGGTGACGCGGCCTTCCGCCCGTCGAGGGCGCCCCTCCGGGCAGCCGGCGCGGCCGCCTGCTGGAGCGCAGAGGCACCGAGGGGCAGGCGGAGGAGGAGGAGGAGGAGGAGGACCGAGGAGGAGGAGGAGGAGGAGGAGGAGGAGGAGGAGGAGGAGGAGGAGGAGGCCTTTGCAGCCACGGGGTCGGCTGGCCTCCCCCGCCCTCGTTGTGCACGCGCATGTGTGGTCGCCGCGACGTCGTCGTCATAGGGGCCTGTTCGCAGCAGGAGGCCTTCGCTGCTCTTTCTGAAGGAGGAGGAGGAGGAGGAGGAGGAGGAGGAGGAGGAGGAGGAGGAGGAGGAGGGGGAGGGGGAGCAACAGACTGGATGAGGATGGGGCGCTTTCGGCCCTGAATTGGTTTCAAACGGAGACGCTCTCTTTCCAACTCCCCTTCCTTCCTCTGTTCGTTCCTTCGTCTCCCCTCCTCTTCCTCCTCCTCCCTGCTCCTCCGCCGTATCTGCATCCGTGTCTTGTCATGGCCCTTCGTTTGAAGAGGATCCACGTGCGTGGCATCCTCGCGATGGGCGAACGAAAAAAAAAAGACACAAACAACTAAAAAACAAACAAAAACAAAGATCGGCAGCTGGAGAACCAACAAAACCACAAGAAACAAAACAACATCGGCAGCTCAACAACCACACAAGCACAAGAAACACCAAACGGCAACAAAACGAAACAAAGTTTTTGGCACTTGGTCAGGGGGTGGGTGGTGGGGGCGCACAACAGGCAGACTTTATTTGTTGTTTGCTTCTTGTTTGTTTTTTTGTTCAGCCGTCGGTCTTTGGTTTCTTTGTTTTTGTTTGATGTTTCCTTGTGTTTGGGGGGGGGGTCAGTCCCTCCCTCCCCCTGGGGAGCGAACGGCGGGATGGAGAGGAGCGGGAGGGGAGGAGCAGGAGGAGGATGAGGAGGAGTAAAAGGAGGAGGTGGAGGAGGGAGGAGGCGGCGGAGGAGGAAGGAGGAGGAGGAAGCAGGAGACAGGAGGCAGGCGGAGGAGGAAAGAGCAGTGCGTTTATTTTGATAAGCGCAGGGCAAGGACAAACTGGGGAACCCAAAACATGAAATTCCCATTCAAATCCTACGCAGACGGATTCTTATTGAAATTTTAAAACCCGCCACAAGAAGGAGTCTCAGTGAAACCTCTACATAATGAAACCCGCCACTAGGAATCCTCTACATGAGGATTCCTAGTGGAACCCTTCACAAGAAGGATTCCGAATGAAATCCTCCACAAAAGTATTCCGATTGAAACCCTCCGCAAAAACGATTTCGAGTGAAATTCTGCGCATAAGGATTCCGATTAGAACCTCTCACGAGAAGGAGAGTGAGGCGAATGAGGAGGAGGAGGAGGAGGAGGAGGAATAGGAGGCGGATGAGGGCGAGGACAAGGAAGGATTCCTATTGAAACCCTCCACAGAAAGAGTCCTGCTGGATCCTTCACAGCAAGGTTCCTATTGAAATTCTCAACGAAAGAACCCCTATTGAAATCCTGCACAGGAATCTCCGACGGAAATCCTTGACATCGTTTTCGCTGTCGTTCGCAATCCCCCTTGGTCTCAACAGAAGGGTTCCTACCGTCTTCGACGCAGGGGTCCCGATTGAAATCCTTCACAGAAGGATTCCGATTAGAACCTTCCACAAGACGGATTTCTTTTGAAATCCTTCACAGGAGGCTTCTACTTGACACCTTTCACAAGAAGGATTCCCAAGGACATCCTCGCAAGAAAAAAATATTCCAATTGATATCCTCCACAGAAGGATTCCGATTGAAATTCTTCACAGAAGGATTCCTATTGGAATCCTCGACACAGGGTTCGATTTGAAATTCTCGACGAAGGGGTTCCTGTTGAAATCCCTCACAGAAAGATCCTTAGGAAGATCACCCACATAAGGATTCCTATTGAAATCCTGCACAGTTATTCATGGCGCTACTGGCCCGCAGGCCATGATCGGACCCAGTAGGATGCTCGATGTTTGAGCCAGGAACATTGGAGCTCTGCAGACCGGCCTGCCGAAGGAAGCGCGGCCATCCACGGGAGACACGGGGGCATTTTGTCTTACGCAAGCTGTCTGGAAGTTGCCGGTGCCCGCAGTCGCCTGGCTGACTACTTCCGCCCTGAGGGCGGTGCAGTGCGCGACTGGGAGCTGGCCGTGGCGGTTCCAAGTGGCTGCTGAAGGCATCCTGCGACAGCCTTTTCCTCCCCCCTGCTCACGCGCCCTCTGGTGCAAGGAGCGCACGCTCGCTCGCTTCCTCGCTCCGTGCTCCCTCCCCCGTCCACCTGCCCCCGCTTCCGCTCCCGCTCCCGCCCGCCGCCCGCCGCCCGCGAGGGCCCTCCTGCCTCCACTCTCCGGCGCGGTGCTGCCGCGGACCCTTGCCCCGAGAGCTGCCTGGCCACATCTCGGCCCCGCCGCTGGCCCCGCCCTCCCCCCCCGCCCTCCCCCCCCGCCGCGCGGCAGGCGAGGGCGACGACGCGGACGGGTGACGCACCGGGCCTTCCGCTCGTCGAGGGCGCCCCTCCGGGCAGCCGGCGCGGCCGCCTGCTGGAGCGCCGAGGCACCGAGGGGCAGGAGGAGGAGGAGGAGGAGGAGGAGGAGGAGGAGGCCTTTGCAGCCACGGGGTCGGCTGGCCTCGTGTGCACGCGCGTGTGTGGTCGCCTCGACGTTGTCGTCATAGGGGCCTATTCGCAGCAGGAGGCCTTCGCTGCTCTTTCTGAAGGAGGAGGAGGAGGAGGAGGAGGAGGAGGAGGAGGAGGAGGAGGAGGAGGAGGAGGGGGGGAGGGGGAGCAACAGACTGGATGAGGATGGGGCGCTTTCGGCCCTGAATTGGTTTCAAACGGAGACGCTCTCTTTCCAACTCCCCTTCCTTCCTCTGTTCGTTCCTTCGTCTCCCCTCCTCTTCCTCCTCCTCCCTGCTCCTCCGCCGTATCTGCATCCGTGTCTTGTCATGGCCTTTCGTTTGAAGAGGATCCACGTGCGTGGCATCCTCGCGAGGGGCAAACGGAAAAAACCCACAGAGCACAAGACAAACAACAAACAAACAAAAACAAGGATCGGCAGCTGGGGAACCAACAAAGACACAAGAAACACCAAACAAAGACAAAAGACAACAAAGTTGTTGGCACTTGGTCAGGGGGTGGGTGGTGGGGGTGCACAACAAGCAAACTTTATTTGTTGTTTGCTTCTTGTTTGTTTTTTTGTTCAGCCGTCGGTCTTTGGTTTCTTTGTTTTTGTTTGATGTTTCCTTGTGTTTTGGGGTTTTTTAGTCCCTCCCTCCCCCTGGGGAGCGAACGGCGGGATGGAGAGGAGCGGGAGGGGAGGAGCAGGAGGAGGAGGAGGAGGAGGAGTAAAAGGAGGAGGTGGAGGAGGGTGGAGGCGGCGGAGGAGGAGGAAGGAGGAGAAGGAAGCAGGAGGCAGGAGGCAGGCGGAGGAGTAAAGAGCAGTGCGTTTATTTTGATAAGCGCAGGGCAAGGAAACACTGGGGAACCCAAAACATGAAATTCCCATTCAAATCCTACGCAGACGGATTCTCATTGAAATATTGAAACCCGTCACAAGAAGGAGTCCTAGTGGAACCTCTACATAATGAACCCCGCCACTAGGAATCCTCTACATAAGGCTTCCTAGTGGAACCCTTCACAAGAAGGATTCCGAATTGAATCCTCCACATAAGTATTCCGATTGAAACCCTCCACAAAAAAATATTTCTTGTGACATTCTCCGCGTAAGGATTCCTATTAGAACCTCTCACGAGAAGGAGGGTGAGGCGGATAAGGAGCAGGATGAGGAGGAGTATGAGGCGGATGAGGGCGAGGACAAGGAAGGATTCCTATTGAAACCCTCCACAGAAAGAGTCCTGCTGGATCCTTCACAGCAAGGTTCTTATTTACATTCTCCACGACAGAACCCTTATTGAAATCCTGTACAGAAATCTCCGACGGAAATCCTTGACATCGTTTTCGTTGTCGTTCGCAATCCCCCTTGGTCTCAACAGAAGGGTTCCTACCGTCTTCGACGCAGGGATCCCGATTGAAATCCATCAGAGAAGCATTCCGATTAGAACCTTCCACAAGACGGATTTCTTTTGAAATCCTTCACAGGAGGCTTCTGCTTGACACCTTTCACAAGAAGGATTCCCAAGGACATCCTCGCAAGAAATATTCCGATTGATATCCTCATCAGAAGGATTCCGATTGAAATTCTTCACAGAAGGGTTCCTATTGGAATCCTCGACACAGGGTTCATTTTGAAAGCCTCGACGAAGGGGTTCCTGTTGAAATCCCTGACAGAAAGATCCTTAGGAAGATCGCCCACATAAGGATTCCTATTGAAATTCTGCACAGTTATTCATGGCGCTACTGGCCCGCAGGCCATGATCGGACCCAGTAGTATGCTCGATGTTTGAGCCAGGAACATTGGAGCTCCGCAGACCGGCCTGCCGAAGGAAGCGCGGCCATCCACGAGAGACACGGGGGCATTCTGTCTTACGCAAGCTGTCTGGAAGTTGCCGGTGCCCCCAGTCGCCTGGCTGACTACTTCCGCCCTGAGGGCGGTGCAGTGCGCGACTGGGAGCTGGCCGTGGCGGTTCCAAGTGGCTGCTGAAGGCATCCTGCGACAGCCTTTTCCTCCCCCCTGCTCACGCGCCCTCTGGTGCAAGGAGCGCACGCTCGCTCGCTTGCTCGCTCCGTGCTCCCTCCCCCGTCCACCTGCCCCCGCTTCCGCTCCCGCTCCCGCCCGCCGCCCGCCGCCCGCGAGGGCCCTCCTGCCTCCACTCTCCGGCGCGGTGCTGCCGTGGACCCTTGCCCCGAGAGCTGCCTGCCCACATCTCGGCCCCGCCGCTGGCCCCGCCCTCCCCCCCCGCCCTCCCCCCCCGCCGCGCGGCAGGCGAGGGCGACGACGCGGACGGGTGACGCACCGGGCCTTCCGCTCGTCGAGGGCGCCCCTCCGGGCAGCCGGCGCGGCCGCCTGCTGGAGCGCCGAGGCACCGAGGGGCAGGAGGAGGAGGAGGAGGAGGAGGAGGAGGAGGAGGCCTTTGCAGCCACGGGGTCGGCTGGCCTCGTGTGCACGCGCGTGTGTGGTCGCCGCGACGTCGTCGTCATAGGGGCCTGTTCGCAGCAGGAGGCCTTCGCTGCTCTTTCTGAAGGAGGAGGAGGAGGAGGCGGAGGAGGAGGAGGAGGAGGAGGAGGGGGAGGGGGAGCAACAGACTGGATGAGGGTGGGGCGCTTTCGGCCCTGAAAGGGTTTCAAACGGAGACGCTCTCTTTCCAACTCCCCTTCCTTCCTCTGTTCGTTCCTTCGTCTCCCCTCCTCTTCCTCCTCCTCCCTGCTCCTCCGCCGTATCTGCATCCGTGTCTTGTCATGGCCTTTCGTTTGAAGAGGATCCACGTGCGTGGCATCCTCGCGAGGGGCAAACGGAAAAAACCCACAGAGCACAAGACAAACAACAAACAAACAAAAACAAGGATCGGCAGCTGGAGAACCAACAAAGACACAAGAAACACCAAACAAAGACAAAAGACAACAAAGTTGTTGGCACTTGGTCAGGGGGTGGGTGGTGGGGGCGCACAACAAGCGGACTTTATTTGTTGTTTGCTTCTTGTTTGTTTTTTTGTTCAGCCGTCGGTCTTTGGTTTCTTTGTTTTTGTTTGATGTTTCCTTGTGTTTTGGGGTTTTTTAGTCCCTCCCTCCCCCTGGGGAGCGAACGGCGGGATGGAGAGGAGCGGGAGGGGAGGAGCAGGAGGAGGATGAGGAGGAGTAAAAGGAGGAGGTGGAGGAGGCTGGAGGCGGCGGAGGAGGAGGAAGGAGGAGAAGGAAGCAGGAGGCAGGAGGCAGGCTGAGGAGGAAGGAGCAGTGCGTTTGTTTTGTTAAGCGCAGGGCAAGGACAAACTGGGGAAGCCAAAACATGACATTCCCATTCAAATCCTACGCAGACAGATTCTTACTGAAATTTTGAAACCCGCCACAAGAAGGAGTCTTAGTGGAACCTCTACATAATGAAACCCGCCATTAGGAATCCTCTACATAAGGATTCCTAGTGGAACCCTTCACAAGAAGGATTCCGAATGAAATCCTCCACAGAAGTATTCCGATTAAAACCCTCCACAAAAAAAGATTTCGAGTGAAATTCTCCGCATAAGGATTCCGATTAGAACCTCTCACGAGAAGGAGAGTGAGGCGGATGAGGAGGAGGAGGAGGAATAGGAGGCGGATGAGGGCGAGGACAAGGAAGGATTCCTATTGAAACCCTCCACAGAAAGAGTCCTGCTGGATCCTTCACAGCAAGGTTCCTATTGAAATTCTTTTACGAAAGAACCTCTATTGGAATCCTGCACAGAAATCTCCGGCGGAAATCCTTGACATCGTTTTCGCTGTCGTTCGCAATCCCCCTTGGTCTCAACAGAAGGGTTCCTACTGTCTTCGACGCAGGGATCCCGATTGAAAGCCTTCACAGAAGGATTCCGATTAGAACCTTCCGCAAGACGGATTTCTTTTGAAATCCTTCACAGGAGGCTTCTGCTTGAAACCTTTCACAAGAAGGATTCCCAAGGACATCCTCGCAAGAAATATTCCGATTGATATCCTCCACAGAAGGATTGCTATTGAAATTCTCCCAAGAAGGGTTCCTATTGGAATCCTCGACACAGGGTTCGATTTGAAATTCTCGACGAAGGGGTTCCTGTTGAAATCCCTCACAGAAAGATCCTTAGGAAGATCACCCACATAAGGATTCCTATTGAAATCCTGCACAATGATTCATGGCGCTACTGGCCCGCGGGCCATGATCGGACCCAGTAGGATGCTCGATGTTTGAGCCAGGAACATTGGAGCTCTGCAGACCGGCCTGCCGAAGGAAGCGCGGCCATCCATGAGAGACACGGGGGCATTTTGTCTTACGCAAGCTGTCTGGAAGTTGCCGGTGCCCCCAGTCGCCTGGCTGACTACTTCCGCCCTGAGGGCAGTGCAGTGCGCGACTGGGAGCTGGCCGTGGCGGTTCCAAGTGGCTGCTGAAGGCATCCTGCGACAGCCTTTTCCTCCCCCCTGCTCACGCGCCCTCTGGTGCAAGGAGCGCACGCTCGCTCGCTTGCTCGCTCCGTGCTCCCTCCCCCGTCCACCTGCCCCCGCTTCCGCTCCCGCTCCCGCCCGCCGCCCGCCGCCCGCGAGGGCCCTCCTGCCTCCACTCTCCGGCGCGGTGCTGCCGTGGACCCTTGCCCCGAGAGCTGCCTGCCCACATCTCGGCCCCGCCGCTGGCCCCGCCCTCCCCCCCCGCCGCCTGCCGCCCAGCCGCGCGGCAGGCGAGGGCGACGACGCGGACGGGTGATGCACCGGGCCTTCCGCTCGTCGAGGGCGCCCCTCCGGGCAGCCGGCGCGGCCGCCTGCTGGAGCGCCGAGGCACCGAGGGGCAGGAGGAGGAGGAGGAGGCCTTTGCAGCCACGGGGTCGGCTGGCCTCCCCCGCCCTCGTTGTGCACGCGCGTGTGTGGTCGCCGCGACGTCGTCGTCATAGGGGCCTGTTCGCAGCAGGAGGCCTTCGCTGCTCTTTCTGAAGGAGGAGGAGGAGGAGGAGAAGGAGGAAGAGGGGGAGGGGGAGCAACAGACTGGATGAGGGTGGGGCGCTTTCGGCCCTGAATGGGTTTCAAACGGAGACGCTCTCTTTCCAACTCCCCTTCCTTCCTCTGTTCGTTCCTTCGTCTCCCCTCCTCTTCCTCCTCCTCCCTGCTCCTCCGCCGTATCTGCATCCGTGTCTTGTCATGGCCTTTCGTTTGAAGAGGATCCACGTGCGTGGCATCCTCGCGAGGGGCAAACGGAAAAAACCCACAGAGCACAAGACAAACAACAAACAAACAAAAACAAGGATCGGCAGCTGGATAACCAACAAAGACACAAGAAACACCAAACAAAGACAAAAGACAACAAAGTTGTTGGCACTTGGTCAGGGGGTGGGTGGTGGGGGCGCACAACAAGCAGACTTTATTTGTTGTTTGCTTCTTGTTTGTTTTTTTGTTCAGCCGTCGGTCTTTGGTTTCTTTGTTTTTGTTTCATGTTTCCTTGTGTTTTGGGGTTTTTTAGTCCCTCCCTCCCCCTGGGGAGCGAACGGCGGGGTGGAGAGGAGCGGGAGGGGAGGAGCAGGAGGAGGATGAGGAGGAGTCAAAGGAGGAGGTGGAGGAGGCTTGAGGCGGCGGAGGAGGAGGAAGGAGGAGAAGGAAGCAGGAGGCAGGAGGCAGGCGGAGGAGGAAGGAGCAGTGCGTTTGTTTTGTTAAGCGCAGGGCAAGGACAAACTGGGGAAGCCAAAACATGACATTCCCATTCAAATCCTACGCAGACAGATTCTTACTGAAATTTTGAAACCCGCCACAAGAAGGAGTCTTAGTGGAACCTCTACATAATGAAACCCGCCATTAGGAATCCTCTACATAAGGATTCCTAGTGGAACCCTTCACAAGAAGGATTCCGAATGAAATCCTCCACAGAAGTATTCCGATTAAAACCCTCCACAAAAAAAGATTTCGAGTGAAATTCTCCGCATAAGGATTCCGATTAGAACCTCTCACGAGAAGGAGAGTGAGGCGGATGAGGAGGAGGAGGAGGAATAGGAGGCGGATGAGGGCGAGGACAAGGAAGGATTCCTATTGAAACCCTCCACATAAAGAGTCTTGCTGGATCCTTCACAGCAAGGTTCCTATTGAAATTCTTCTACGAAAGAACCTCTATTGAAATCCTGCACAGAAATCTCCGGCGGAAATCCTTGACATCGTTTTCGCTGTCGTTCGCAATCCCCCTTGGTCTCAACAGAAGGGTTCCTACTGTCTTCGACGCAGGGATCCCGATTGAAAGCCTTCACAGAAGGATTCCGATTAGAACCTTCCACAAGACGGATTTCTTTTGAAATCCTTCACAGGAGGCTTCTGCTTGAAACCTTTCACAAGAAGGATTCCCAAGGACATCCTCGCAAGAAATATTCCGATTGATATCCTCCACAGAAGGATTGCTATTGAAATTATCCCAAGAAGGGTTCCTATTGGAATCCTCGACACAGGGTTCGATTTGAAATTCTCGACGAAGGGGTTCCTGTTGAAATCCCTCACAGAAAGATCCTTAGGAAGATCACCCACATAAGGATTCCTATTGAAATCCTGCACAATGATTCATGGCGCTACTGGCCCGCGGGCCATGATCGGACCCAGTAGGATGCTCGATGTTTGAGCCAGGAACATTGGAGCTCTGCAGACCGGCCTGCCGAAGGAAGCGCGGCCATCCACGAGAGACACGGGGGCATTTTGTCTTACGCAAGCTGTCTGGAAGTTGCCGGTGCCCCCAGTCGCCTGGCTGACTACTTCCGCCCTGGGGGCGGTGCAGTGCGCGACTGGGAGCTGGCCGTGGCGGTTCCAAGTGGCTGCTGAAGGCATCCTGCGACAGCCTTTTCCTCCCCCCTGCTCACGCGCCCTCTGGTGCAAGGAGCGCACGCTCGCTCGCTTGCTCGCTCCGTGCTCCCTCCCCCGTCCACCTGCCCCCGCTTCCGCTCCCGCTCCCGCCCGCCGCCCGCCGCCCGCGAGGGCCCTCCTGCCTCCACTCTCCGGCGCGGTGCTGCCGTGGACCCTTGCCCCGGGAGCTGCCTGCCCACATCTCGGCCCCGCCGCTGGCCCCGCCCTCCCCCCCCGCCGCCTGCCGCCCAGCCGCGCGGCAGGCGAGGGCGACGACGCGGACGGGTGACGCACCGGGCCTTCCGCTCGTCGAGGGCGCCCCTCCGGGCAGCCGGCGCGGCCGCCTGCTGGAGCGCCGAGGCACCGAGGGGCAGGAGGAGGAGGAGGAGGAGGAGGAGGCCTTTGCAGCCACGGGGTCGGCTGGCCTCGTGTGCACGCGCGTGTGTGGTCGCCTCGACGTTGTCGTCATAGGGGCCTATTCGCAGCAGGAGGCCTTCGCTGCTCTTTCTGAAGGAGGAGGAGGAGGAGGAGGAGGAGGAGGAGGAGGAGGAGGAGGAGGAGGAGGAGGGGGAGGGGGAGCAACAGACTGGATGAGGGTGGGGCGCTTTCGGCCCTGAATGGGTTTCAAACGGAGACGCTCTCATTCCAGCTCCCCTTCCTTCCTGTTCGTTCCTTCGTCTCCCCTCCTCTTCCTCCTCCTCCTCCTCCCTGCTCCTCCGCCGTATCTGCATCCGTGTCTTGTCATGGCCGTGCGTGGCATCCTCGCGAGGGGCAAACGGAAAAAAAAACACAGAGCACAAGACAAACAACAAACAAACAAAAACAAGGATCGGCAGCTGGAGAACCAACAAAACCACAAGAAACACCAAACAGCAACAAAACAAAACAAAGTTTTTGGCACTTGGTCAGGGGGTGGGTGGTGGGAGCGCACAACAAGCAGACTTTAGTTGTTTCGTTGCTTCTTTCTTTTCAGCCGTCGGTCTTTGGTCTCTTTCTTTTTGTTTGGTTTGTCCTTGTGTCTTTGGATGTTTAATCCCTCCCTCCCCTTGGGGAGCGAACGGCGGGATGGAGAGGAGCGGGAGGGAAGGAGCAGAAGGAGGATGAGGAGGAGTAACAGGAGGAGGTGCAGGAGGGTGGAGGCGGCGGAGGAGGAGGAGGAAGGAGGAGCAGGAGGCAGGAGGCAGGAGGCAGGCGGAGGAGGAAAGAGCAGTGCGTTTATTTTGATAAGCGCAGGGCAAGGACAAACTGGGGAACCCCGAACATGAAATTCCCATTCAGATCCTACACAGAAGTTTTCCTATTGAGATATTGAAGCCCGCCACAAGAAGGAGTCTTAGTGGAACCTCTACATAATGAAACCCGCCACTAGGAATCCTCTACATAAGGATTCCTAGTGGAACCCTTCACAAGAAGGATTCCGAATGAAATCTTCCACAGAAGTATTCCGATTGAAACTCCGATTGAAACCCTCCGCAAAAACGATTTCGAGTGAAATTATCCGCATAAGGATTCCTATTAGAACCTGCTGAGAAGGAGAGTGAGGCGGATGAGGAGGACGATGAGGAGGAATAGGAGGCGGATGAGGGCGAGGACAAGGAAGGATTCCTATTGAAACCCTCCACAGAAAGAGTCCTGCTGGATCTGTCACAGCAAGGTTCCTATTGAAATTCTCAACGAAAGAACCCCTATTGAAATCCTGCACAGAAATCTCCGACGGAAATCCTTGACATCGTTTTCGCTGTCGTTCGCAATCCCCCTTGGTCTCAACAGAAGGGTTCCTACTGTCTTCGACGCAGGGATCCCGATTGAAATCCTTCTCAGAAGGATTCCGATTAGAACCTTCCACAAGACGGGTTTCTTTTGAAATCCGTCACAGGAGGTTTCTGCTTGAAACCTTTCACAAGAAGGATTCCCAAGGACATCCTCGCAAGAAATATTCCACTTGATATCCTCCACAGAAGGATTGCTATTGGAATTCTCCCAAAAGAGTTCCTATTGGAATCCTCGACACGTTTTGAAATCCTCGACGAAGGGGTTCCTGTTGAAATCCCTCACAGAAAGATCCTTAGGAAGATCACCCACATAAGGATTCCTATCGAAATCTTGCACAATGATTCATGGCGCTACTGGTCCGCGGGCCATGATCGGACCCAGTAGGATGCTCGATGTTTGAGCCAGGAATCCTGCGACAGCCTTTTCCTCCCCCCTGCTCACGCGCCCTCTGGTGCAAGGAGGAACGCACGCTCGCTCGCTTACTCGCTCCGTGCTCCCTCCCCCGTCCACCTGCCCCCGCTTCCGCTCCCGCTCCCGCCCGCCGCCCGCCGCACGCGAGGGCCCTACTGCCTCCACTCTGGCGCCGTGCTGCCGCAGACCCTTGCCCAGAGGGCTCCCGCTCCCGCTCCTGCCGCCGCCCGCGAGGGCCCTCCTGCCTCCACTCTCCGGCGCGGTGCTGCCGCGGACCCTTGCCCCGAGAGCTGCCTGCCCACATCTCGGCCCCGCCGCTGGCCCCGCCCTCCCCCCCCGCCGCGCGGCAGGCGAGGGCGACGACGCGGACGGGTGACGCACCGGGCCTTCCGCTCGTCGAGGGCGCCCCTCCGGGCAGCCGGCGCGGCCGCCTGCTGGAGCGCCGAGGCACCGAGGGGCAGGAGGAGGAGGAGGAGGAGGAGGAGGAGGAGGAGGAGGCCTTTGCAGCCACGGGGTCGGCTGGCCTCCCCCGCCTTCGTTGTGCACGCGCATGTGAAAAAAACAAAGACAAAACAAAGCACAGTTTTTGGCACTTGGTCAGGGGGTGGGTGGTGGGGGCGCACAAAGTGCAGACTTGATTTGTTGTTTGTTTCTTGTTTGTTTTTTGTTCAGCCGTCGGTCTTTGGTTTCTTTGTTTTTGTTTGATGTTTCCTTGTGTTTTGGGGGGGTCAGTCCCTCCCTCCCCCTGGGGAGCGAACGGCGGGATGGAGAGGAGCGGGAGGGGAGGAGCAGGAGGAGGATGAGGAGGAGTAAAAGGGGGAGGTGGAGGAGGGTGGAGGCGGCGGAGGAGGAGGAGGAAGGAGGAGGAGGAAGCAGGAGGCAGGAGGCAGGCGGAGGAGGAAAGAGCAGTGCGTTTATTTTGATAAGCGCAGGGCAAGGAAAAACTGGGGAACCCAAAACATGAAATTCCCATTCAAGTCCTACGCAGACGGAGTCTCATTGAAACATTGAAACCCACCACAGGAAGGAGTCGTAGTGGAACCTCTACATACTGAAAGCCCGCCGCTAGGAATCCTCTACATAAGGATTCCTAGTGGAACCCTTCACAAAAAGGATTCCGAATGAAATCCTCCACAGAAGTATTCCGATTGAAACCCTCCACAAAAAAGATGTCTTGTGACATTCTCCGCGTAAGGATTCCTATTAGAACCTCTCACGAGAAGGAGGGTGAGGCGGATAAGGAGCAGGATGAGGAGGAATAGGAGGCGGATGAGGGCGAGGACAAGGAAGGATTCCTATTGAAACCCTGCACAGAAAGAGTCCTGCTGGATCCTTCACAGCAAGGTTCCTATTGAAATTATCAACGAAAGAACCCCTTTTGAAATCGTACACAGATATCTCCGACGGAAATCCTTGACATCGTTTTCGTTGTCGTTCGCAATCCCCCTTGGTCTGAACAGAAGGGTTCCTACCGTCTTCGACGCAGGGATCCCGATTGAAATCCTTCACAGAAGGATTCCGATTAGAACCTTCCACAAGACGGATTTCTTTTGAAATCCTTCACAGGAGGCTTTTGCTTGAAACCTTTCACAAGAAGGATTCCCAAGGACATCCTCGCAAGAAGTATTGAAATTTATATCCACTTAAGAAGGATTCCGATTGAAATTCTTCATGGAAGGGTTCCTGTTGGAATCCTCGACACAGCGTTCGTTTTGAAAGCCTCGACGAAGGGTTTCCTGTCGAAATCCCTCACAGAAAGATCCTTAGGAAGATCTCCAACGGAAGGATTCCTATTGGAATTCTGCGCAGTTATTCATGGCGCTACTGGCCCGCGGGCCATGATCGGACCCAGTAGGATGCTCGATGTTTGAGCCAGGAACATTGGAGCTCCGCAGACCGGCTTGCCGAAGGAAGCGCTGCCATCCAAGAGAGACACGGGGGCATTCTGTCTTACGTAAGCTGTCTGGAAGTTGCCGGTGCCCGCAGTCGCCTGGCTGACTACTTCCGCCCTGAGGGCGGTGCAGTGCGCGACTGGGAGCTGGCCGTGGCGGTTCCAAGTGGCTGCTGAAGGCATCCTGCGACAGCCTTTTCCTCCCCCCTGCTCACGCGCCCTCTGGTGCAAGGAACGCACGCTCGCTCGCTTGCTCGCTTCGTGCTCCCTCCCCCGTCCACCTGCCCCCGCTTCCGCTCCCGCTCCCGCCCGCCGCCCGCCGCCCGCGAGGGCCCTCCTGCCTCCACTCTCCGGCGCGGTGCTGCCGTGGACCCTTGCCCCGAGAGCTGCCTGGCCACATCTCGGCCCCGCCGCTGGCCCCGCCCTCCCCCCCCGCCGCCTGCCGCCCAGCCGCGCGGCAGGCGAGGGCGACGACGCGGACGGGTGACGCACCGGGCCTTCCGCTCGTCGAGGGCGCCCCTCCGGGCAGCCGGCGCGGCCGCACTGAATTGGAGCGCCGAGGTCAACCGAGAGGCAGGAGGAAGAGGAGGAGAGGAGGACGGGAGGATGATGAGGAGGAGGAGGGAGGAGGATGAGAGGAGGAGGAGGAGGAGAGGGGAGGAGGTGGATGGTTGTGAGAGTGGAGAGGGAGGTAGACAAGGGGTGGGAGGGGGGGGGGAAAGTAGGAGTGACGAGGAGGAGGGAGAGGGCGAGCAGAAGGACGAGGATTTCGACCGAACACGTTTTCATTCAATTTCTGGTGAGCCCTCGGCGGCAGGAGGAGAGGCGGAGGAGGAGGAGGCCGAGGAGGAGGGGGAGGAGGAGGAGGAGGAGGAGGAGCAGGAGCAGGAGGAGCAGGAGCAGGAGGACCAGAGTGAGCCCAAGCTGCATGAACGATGCCGGAACCCACACGAGTTTCTTCCTCGCCAGTCCCTGCGATCATGCTTTTTCGCTGAGGCAGCGCGGCAAGGGGAGCACCCAGACCTCCGACTCCCGGACCGCTTCCCCGGGACCCGTTTTTCGTCCTTGATCGTCGTTTGGCGGTCCCCCCCCAGACGGCGAGCGCGGCAAAGTCTTGTCATGTTCTCCTCTTTCTTCTCATCCTCCTCCCGCCTCCTGTTCCTCCTCCCACCCCCGTGCTCCTCTTTCTTCTCATCCTCCTCCCACCCCCGTGCTCCTCTTCCTTCTCATCCTGCTCCCGCCTCCTGTTCCTCCTTATAGCTTGCAGCTGTTGGCAGGTGTGTCGATCTGACGCAGCCATTCCCCCCCCAGGGTCGGTCGACCCTGGGGAGAGGTTGATCAACTCCTCCTCCTCCTCCTCCTCCTCCTCCTCCTC
>CAUYUJ010010523.1:0-15000 GCA_963575745.1 Prorocentrum cordatum
GGGACCGTAGCCATTTTGGCTCAAGACTTAAACGCTGTGCAGGGCTATAGACGCCCGAGAACCAGTGATTAGGTCTTGGCCCGTCCGTAGCAGGGCCCAAGGTTTTGGAGCACAGCGCTCCTCGGCAACACGACCGCTCTGGCCAAGATCCTGGTCAGGTTCACCACTTTCCTCTTTGTTTCTGCTCCCGCTGCGGAGCTCCAGTCAGCAGGTTCCGTTGATGGCGCCATGGATGTGCGCATGGCAGTGCAGATGCGGGCAGCAGAACTGGAATACGTCGGTGAACTGCGTCAAGTGCAACGGTCATTGGAACTCTTCCAAGAAAGAGAACGGCACCAGCAACCCCAAGGGCCGCCAGCGTTCCAAAAACCAGAAGAGCTAGAGATCAGCATCAGAGTCGCGCCCATGGGAAGACGACCTGAAGTCCAACGGTGCCCCGTACGTGCGCATGGCGACCCCTGCAGAAGCACAGGCTCATCCAGACTACCGCCCCCTGAGCTCGCGCGCCACCGAGTCGGAGAAGAAGGAGTACTACCGCGAGACACGCTCCAGGCTGAACCTGCTCCAGCAGCGGTGCAACCTCGCGTGGGCCATGAGGGAGCCAGTGCAGGAGCTCGCCACTTCCATTTCCATACTGAGAAGAATGTTGATTTCCGAGAAGAGCTTACATCAGCAAAG
This sequence comes from Prorocentrum cordatum, assembly GCA_963575745.1. Lineage (NCBI taxonomy): Eukaryota > Dinophyceae > Prorocentrales > Prorocentraceae > Prorocentrum > Prorocentrum cordatum. Next base: position 679 of record CAUYUJ010010523.1, read on the forward strand.
TGCTTGGACGGAGACCACGATTGCCAGGATGATGCTGCGCGTGGAAGCAGCAAACAAAGAAGTCGCCTCGCTCAAGGACCAGCTCCAAGCGAAGGTCAACATCAGAGACAATTTGCAGGACCAGCTGGATGCGCTGAAGCGTACCAAGATGGAGATCCACCAGCTCATGGAGGAGGAGAAGCGCCAGAAGGGGCTGGAGGACAGCGCGGACATGGACGAGGACAAGCCGAGCCAGGGCGTGGTGGTCTTCCCCGAGCGCCCCTTGGAGGAGATCCCACCAGGCGCGGCCTCCTCTCCAGCATCGACACCGGCGGCGTCCACAGCAGGCACTGCACCATCGAGCGCGAGTATACAGCATGCGGTCCAGCAGCAGGTCGAGGCACAGCTGAAGCCCATGGCGGACCAGATGATGCAGATGCAGCAAATGATGGAGGCCATGATGATGAGAGACGCGGTGCGAGCAACAGCGCCAGTGGCAGCGGCAGCAAGCCACTTCTCCGTGCCAGCTTCACCAGCGCCAGCTGCGCCACAGCCGCCGTCACCACCGACTGCAGCTCCCAGCCCACCACCATCGTTGACGCCGACGCAGCCGTGTGCGCCGATACCGATGGTGGAGTCCACAGCGCAGGACATGACCGCGGGATGGATTACGGTGAGGGAGCGGGCTGCGGCATTCGGGAGCGGCTCCGAGGGCCAGTTCTCGCTCGGGCCGCGCCAGCGCGGCAGTCAGAGGACGCCAGCATCGCGGAGTCCAAGCCTGCGCACCCAGAGAGCGAGAGCGCCAGGGTCCTCCAGGCGTCCCGCCAACGACAAGGGCAAGTCGAGGACGGCGATGGCAGCATTCCGCAAGCCACAGAGACGGACGGATGTCGAGGCGGTCGCCCAGGCAGCGGAGGACCACCGAGTACCGAGCAGCGATGCCGCCCAGATCGATCCCTACGCGGAGACCGAGTACTGAGCCTACACGGCCATGATGGGGTGTCGGATGGGGAGATGCCGACACCCACCAACATGCATGTAGACTCTAGCGAGAATATACCGCCACCCCAACGCTGCCGCGTTGAATTCGATAGGCCCAGGTCAAAGGTGGCATTCGCCACGACTGTGCCTTTTCACTTCTACGATCCCTCCTCTGCCTCCTCCTCTCTTCCCGATGGTGGGTTGGGCAGTTCGGAGGCGCGGGCCCCTGGTACTCTTGGGGGTTCGGAGGTTGGAAGTCTCGCGGGCCCGCAGGTCCTTGACCTCGACAGTCGGATCCCGATCGAGGTCGCGATCGTGGGTGATGATCCTGCCGACCCGATCAGATGTGAGTTGGGACAGATAGGTTTGCTCACGCGCCTCCAACAAGAGGGATGCGAGATAGACCTTGAGTTAGATGTCAACAGAGAGGGCTTGCATGCCCACGCGCAGCTTGGCTTGGACATGTGCCCGACTAGCGAGCACGTTGCCGGCCAGATTTCAATCTTCGTCGACGGGTCCTTCGACGAACAGAACCCTAGCACAGCGGCTTGGGCGATGGCCGTGGTGGCCAAGGACAGAGCAGGAGCCTTTTCTTTTCTGGGGGCTAGGACAGGGAAGGTTCTCTCATCCGTTGGCGTTTCTTTAGATACCACTCGTTTTAGCAGCACTACGCCAGAGATGGGGGGTGTCCTCTGGGCTCTGCTGTGGATCGGGCTTCTTGGGCAGCATGAGGCTGATGGTTTTGTCATTGAGTGTGACTCTGCTTCTGCGATGCAGATTGCTGAAGGATCTGCTCAATCTACTGCCCATCCCGAGTTTGGTACTTTGCTGCGTCATTTGGTCGTGGACCTGCGAGCGAGGTATGACCTCACGTTTCGCCCCGTCCCGTCCCACAAGGCCCATCCATGGAACGAGTTAGTTGATGGTCTCTCTAAGCGTAGGCGAACGGACTCCGAATCTCGTGACCCCGACTGGGCGATGCTCTTGACCCCTGCGGTAGGAGATGCCTGGTCATGGGTTACTGAGCTGGAAGCCGATCGCATCGCGTATCCTGAGATCACCGAACACGGTGGCCAGGCCAGTTTCATTGCGCCCGTGCGCACTTATGCGACGGGACACCCTCACCACTACTTACCCCCTGGACAAGAAGGTGGGCTTGAGCCCCCCAAGGAAATGGCTGGCGATCTCACTCTTAATGTTGCGACTTTTAATGCGATGTCCATGCATGAGAACACCAAGAGGCAGCAGCGCAGACACAATGCTAAATTGGTCAGAAAGCAGTTTCACGAGCAGGGCATCCAGGTCCTTGGGATCCAAGAAGCGCGGACCCTTGAAGGGACCAGGACCGCTGACGGCTACTATATCATTGCCTCTGGAGGCGACGGAAAAAAACTTCGGTGTGGAGGCCTGGTTTTCGTTGACCCTTCCGTATATGACACACAAATGCCACCCGAGGTATTTTCAGACAAGCCATTTTCTTGTCACGCATAGAAATATCCGCAGGATCGTTGTGCAAGTCCGCGCGCCAGGACTTCATTTCACTTTCATGGTCCTGCACGCTCCCTATCAGGACGCTCAGAGCAGGGCCATCGATACTGGTGCACTTCAGAGGTGGTGGGAGGAGACTACCGCGATAGCCCAGCGTATGTCGGTCGACGTCGTGCCTGTCGATGCTAACGCGCGTGTTGGTAGCATATCGTCCACCGCTGTCGGGGTCGGAGGATGGGCGGAGGAAGAACATGTCTCTGGAACCTGCTTGCACCAGTGCATGTGCGAGTTAGGTCTCGTTGCCCCCTCCACTTTCTCTGATCCCAGTTGGAGCAGGGATGCAGAGCCCAGCGGTTTCACCTTTGTGAAGAACGGCGCCCACCACAGGATCGATTACGTTCTTGTGAAACCTCACTTCGTGCCAGCCATCGTTTTCGAACAAGTCTGGAGTGATCTCGATGATCTGATGGAGGTCAGTGATCACTTCCCTGCTGTGCTGGGAATGGCGTGGGTAATCCACGACAGCCCAGATCCTAGTTACCGAAGTGAGGTCAGCAGGCCTAGATACAATCGTAAGTTGACCAGAGATCAGCACAGAGCCGCGATGTTTAAGTCACTCTTGTGTACCTTCCCCTTGATGCCATGGTCGACTGACAACAATAAACATTACAGTCAAGTTCAGGAGCAGATTCTTTGGGCGGCGGCTGCCGCTTTCCCTGTTCAGGAAGTCTACCCGCGGAAGCCCTACACTGATCAGCTTACACTCTACTTCGTCCAATGGAGACGAAAGAACAAGGCCGTCCTTCGTGCTGCCCCTGACAAGCGAGCCCAAGCTACGTACAACTGGGCCAACACTCCTGCTCAGCCATGTCCAACCCCCGTTTTCGAGCGTGGTGAAGAGGCACGCAGCCTCCTCATCTCCTTCGAGGCCTGTCTGTGGGAGCTTAAGCTGTCTGCCTTGGCTTTCTTGCAGCGATTCTTGGGACGGGGCGCTTCGGGGCTTCCTCTCCGCCACGGCTGGATTGCTCAAAAAGAAATTGGACATCGACAAGACTGACACCCTTGAAAGGATGGTCAGCGATATGAGTGATGCCATCGAGGATGGCAATGCTAAGAAATAGTGGCAGGTTGCTAGATCCCTTCAGGCTTTCAGAGGTCGTAGGATGAAACTCCAGAGTGGTGCCCTTCCCATTCGTAACGGGCCTGACGGATGCCCCCTTCAGACGAAAGCCGAGGTGGCTGATTCGGTCCAGGCCGATTTTGCTGGTATAGAAGGCGGGACCCTGTACACCGAAAGAGATCTTTGTGCCAAGTATAGCGAAGATAATCGTGACCGCCCCCCCACCCTCCTTGAGTGCCCTGCTGAAGATCTGATGACTCGGGATCCACTTCGTTTTTCGTTCTCGCAGGCCACCCCAGGCAAGGCTGGAGGACCCGATGACGTTGTTGATGATATTTTACGATGCGCTCCCGCAGAGACTGCCCGACTGGCCCACCCGGTCATCTTAAAGGCGGGCATGCACACACAGGAGCCGCTTGCTTTCAAGGGTGGGTGGGCCCACGACTTGTATAAGAACAGCGGCAATGCGGCGATGCACGAGACCTGTCGCCAAATACTTCTCATGAACAATGTTGCCAAACACCATCGCAATGTTTTGAGGGACCAGTTTAAAACGTTAGTTGCGGGGCTTATGATCGAGACTCACATGGGTGGGGCCCAGGGCAAAGGGACCGACATGGCGACCCATATGGTTTGCACTTTCTCGGCTGTGTACTGCGCCAAGGGTCTCTCCACGGCGTTAGCTTTCATCGATTTGAAACCGGCCTTCTACAAGGTCATTCGCCCCATCGTCATGCCCTTTCTTCTGGACCCCCAGGACATAGCTGACGCTATCGATGCCGCCGATATCCCCGTGGCCCTTGTGCCGACCTTAGAGCGCACCATTGCGCAACCTTCTGTCTTGGCGGGCCTCGACAATGTTCACGTGTTAAGAATGCTGGCGGACCTTCACACTAGCACCTGGTTCAAAACCAAGGGGTCCCGAGGAGTTGTTCGAACCGCCGCAGGCAGCCGCCCTGGTAGCTCGCCTGCTGACCTAGTTTTCAATCTTCTCTTCGTGCCCATCGTGCGCGAAATTCGTGAGGAGCTCAGCAGTGCCAACTACCTGCGTGAGCTTGACGGCCAGCAGGACCCACTCTTTTCTCTGCCCCAGGACGCTGCGACTGACTGTCTCGCGGACAGCACCTTTGTTGAGGACCTCGGCGTCATGGCCTCCGTTCAATGTGCTGCCGACCTCCCCCGGGCGATGTCTGACGTGGTCGTCGCCATCAGCAACGCCACGGTCAAGCGAGGTATGATTATAAATTTCAAAAAAGGTAAGTCTGCGCTCCTTGTGCACCCTCGAGGTGCGGGAGCCCGCGCGGTCAAGGCCGATCTCTTCCCTGTTGCCGATCCTGTTTATGTCACCCACTATGATGAGGATTTTTTCTCCAGCGATCATACAAGTACCGCGGTGCCATGTTAGCCCAGAGCGGAAGCCTCGCTCCCGAGTTGGCCCATAGAAGGACCCAGCAAAAGACGGGACTAGGACCTCTTCGTAGGACGATTCTCAAGGCCAAAAGGTTACCCACCAAGACTCGGGCCAAGTATGTTGATGCTCTCTGTACTTCGAGACTGCTTTACAATGCCCACGTTTGGGGAGAGTTGTCTAGGGGGCAGCAGCAAGCGATGGTTGCCGCCCACTTGGCTCCTTTCAGGTCCATCCTGGGGATGCGACCCGGACGCCCCGACCAGCCGCATGTTGCCAACGAGCAGGTGTTGCTCGATGTCAACAGGCTCGCTGTTCCCGACGTCCTGCGTCTCATGCGTCTTCGGTACCTGGCCAGGCTGATGACTTTGGCCCCGCCCCAGCTGCGACAGCTCCTCGATTGAGGGGGCCGCGGCTTAAACTGACCCCCCCCCTTCGCATCATTCCGCCCAAGAAAAGCCGACATGTAGCCGTGCCCTGTGGGCGAGCAGCTTTCCTGCGAGCGTGGCTTTTTTCATTGAGCGAGCAGCTTTTCTGCGCGCGCGAGTAGCTAGAGCTTCGGCGCGTTTGAGTGTCGGGCGCGCCGGTCTGCTCTAGCGCAGCCCGTGCGAGCTTCAACCCGATTCGACTGCGGATCTGTGCGTGCGCCGTCGCTCCATGATGCGTTCTGCGAGCTTCAGGACATGGCGTGTTTTTTTGTTGTCGCTGTGATGATGCGCGCGCCCCGCACGGGCGCCTTCGTCTGCCCTGGCCGATTGGGTGGGCACTGCAAGATCTTGCAAGGTTTAGGGGTCTCTCGCGCTTTTCGTCGGTCCGGGTCTCTTCGCGGTTTTCGCGCTCACGGGCGTCCAGCGGGATCGCCCGTAAGATGCAGGTGGCGCGCGCCTTTCCCCCGTTCGTTTGTTGCTATTTTGGTTGTGCGGGAAAATGACAGTCCGTTTTATTGCAATACAAGCACATAGAAATCATCAGCAAAAAACCTTCCCGCTCATCCCGCGCCCTTGGACTCCCTCCCACGGCAATCACCCCCCACAAGACCAGCCCCAATATGCACTTTGATGGCGGGGGCTTATGTGACCCCGACGTCGGGTTCACTCATTCGTTTCTTTGCCATGGCTCCTCCACCCTTCATCCCTCCTTGGTCCTCCCTCCTCCCTTCTCGCCCCTCCCTCCTCGTTCCTCCCTCATCCTCCCTCCTCCCTCCCTCCTCGCTCCTCCCTCCTCCCTCTTCCCTCCTTCGCCCCCCTCCTACCTCCTTCGCTCCCTTCCTCGTCATCCGAACCATGGATAATCTTCAATGCCAGACAACTCGATTGAAGGCCATTCCCAGTGCTCCCATAGCATTTTGGCCTCATGTTTGCCTCGCCTGCGCCTCGGCTGTCCCGCGGCTGCCCCGCGGCTGTCCCGCGGATGTCCCGCGGCTGTCCCGCGGCTGTCCCGCGGCTGTCCCGCGGCGGGCCGCGGCTTTACTGGCCCGGGCCGCAGCTTTATTGCCCGACGGCCCGCTTTGCTTCGGCTGTCCCGCGGCTGTCCCGCGGCTGTCCCGCGGCTGTCCCGCGGCTGTCCCGTGGCTGTCCCGCGGCTGTCCCGTGGCTGTCCCGCGGCTGTCCCAGCGCAGTCTGGCGCTGTCATATTACACTTGAACATGTGTTTTCGGTCGCCAATACCAGCGGCACGCGGCACTCCGTCTGGCCCCACGCAGTCGGTATCATCAGTATAGTTGCATTGCTGCCTGCGGACACTGCTCGGAACAACGAGAAGGCGACGCCAACTTGTTCATAGGATTGTCATTAAAGGAGTTGGGCGTCCCGGGGGCCTCCTGGGGGAGCGCCGTGGCCACTTGGAGCCGCCTTGGGGCGGCCGCGGGGCATCTCGGAGGCAAATTGGAAGGTATCTTGAACGACGGTGGGTGCTCATGAGTCATATTTGAGGTCATCATGGGCTTTCTGGGGCCGTCGCGGAGCCATTTTGGGCCATCTTAGGCGCTCTAGCCCATCGCGGGGGAAGAGCTTCAGACCCATGGTTTTAGGAAGAGGGCGACGCATGGGGGGGCAAAGCGATTCCCTGAGTCCATTCACGCCGATCGCTTCCAGTGAAAGTTCATGTGCGCGCCATTGTATTCACGCACGCGTTCTCGTGTGTGCGTGTTCAGTTGCGCGCGTTTTCTCGCGCGCGCGCATGCGTTTCCACACTGCCCTCCAATTATTGGCCATGTGTGTCTCGCCGTTTCGACCTACCGACGCCTGTTCTTACTGATGTTTGTAAGAGATCACATGCCCCGGAATTTCCTACACCTGTTCAACAACCAGGGCATGCATTCAATTGCACATGCACCTGCCGTTTCACACCGAGTTATATATGCCCGGACTTGCGTGTGCATATTGTGCCGTCTCGGCGCTCTCTTGTCGTTCGCCCTCCACGTTGCTTTCCTTTTCTGTGTCCGCCAGGTCCGTGACCGTGTCTGTTCCTGTCAAGGATGTAGTTCCTATGGATATCCCCTTCGTGGAAGATCGTCCCTGTGTCGCCGACATGCTACCCCGTCGCTGTGCTACAGCAGTGCTGCAGCTGCGCAGCCGTCCTCAGTCGTGCTGCTGCGGCTATGTCGCGGCGTCCCGCGGCGATGCCGCCCAAGAGCCCGCTTTGCTTCGGCTGCCCCGCGGCTGCCCCGCGGCTGTCCCGCGCGCCCTTTTCAGCGCAGGGCGGGGTCGCCTCGACGAACGCAAGCCGCGGCCTCCTCATCCTCGATATGGAGGGCCGCTGTAGGAAGTCTTGGGGCGCTCTTATTCGGGAGGATCTGGCTTGGTTGCAGAATTTCTACGATTTTAAAGCAGATCACACACTCTCTGATCGCGAGCTTTTGTTGCAGGCGTCGGCCGACCCAGCCCGCTGGAAAAGAACATGCAGGACTGCGGCACGAAACTTTAAAACATGGCAAGCAGATCAGCATCGGCTGCAGTTGTGGAGAAAGGATTTGCGTAACATATGTAAGGCTCACGCCATTCCGCCGCCTGGTGCTGCTCCGCTCCCTGAGCCGATCACGAAGTACGTTTGCGATACTTGCCATTATGTGTGCTTCCATGAAGGAGCCATGCGTTCTCACATCACTAAGAAGCATGACGACCCAGCGGGCAGAATCGCCGAGACGGGTCTGTGCCTGGCTTGTGGGGTTGACTTTGTCACGCGTCCCCGTGTCCTCAAGCACCTTCGGCATGCTCGCGCGGGCTGTCTCGAGCTCTGGAGTCGTACCGTTGCTCCCCTCCCCGACGCGAGATACAAGGAGTTGCGCGAATATGATCGCACTTTGGTGGCCTCCCTGAAGGCCAGGGGTATGCGCGCCACCGAGGCCGACATTCCCGCTCGCCCCGAGGACCCTGGCGATGCCCTCCATTCTGCCCTGGATGGTCTCGGTCCTCCTCTGCTCCGCCCTACCTTCACCCCTGTTGTTTGGTTCCCCGAGGCCGAAGGGTATGTCCCTCCGAGCCCCCGTAGGCTTCAGCCTAGCGAAACTAGATACATTCTCCATCTCTTTAGCGGACAAAGACGGAGAGAATATTTCCAGCACTGTGTAGAGCTGTTTCAGATTCTTGGGGCTCCCACTGGGCCCCTTGCCGTTCTCCCGATCGACATCGTCAACAATGATGTCGACGGCGATCTCAGGTCTCACAGTGCCCGCAACAGACTTGCTTCCTTTGTTTTCCAAGATCTCGCCATTGGTGTTCTTGCCGGACCCCCTTGCGAGACCTGGTCGTCGGCTCGATTTCTAGAGGTCCCCCAAGGCCAGCGTTCTCGACCGCTTCGGTCTATACAGTTCGAGTGGGGTCGACCTCTAGCCACTCCCAGAGAGTGGGCCCAGATTTCTACAGCGAATGATCTGTATCGTACCGCGTTGTATTTCATGTACGTTTGTCTTGCTTCGGGTGCCTGCGGTATGCTTGAGCACCCTGCTTGCCCGTTGAATCAGGCTGCTCCCACGAGTTGGTTTCTTAAGGCAACCAGCCACATGCGGACCTTATCTTCGATGGGTTTCAATGTAGAGACGATCTGGATATACCAGTGTATGCTTGGTTCGCATTCGGCGAAACCAACGATGTTCCTGACTGTGAATCTTCCCTCCGTGCGCAGAGAAGTCCACATGATGCCGAACCGAGGACGCTGCAACCACGGAGGCCACGCAATTCTGGAGGGAGTCGATAACATTGGCCGTTGGAAGACCCAGGCTGCCAAGCAGTATCCTCCCGAGCTGTGCATGTTTCTGGCCCGACATTTTGTCACGTTCGCTTGTCAGGAGCTCAGAGAGAGGGGTGAGGTCCATCCGCGGAGCAGTGTTGACCTGACCCGTCACCCCCCTCTCGATCCGTCTTTGGCGTGCTTCTGTTGCCCGCTTGACCCGTACTGTGAGGCCCAGCAGGTCGGTGCCTACGGTCAAGATTTCCATTTGTAAGCTCGCCTTTCCCGAAATCTCGTGCGGGCAGCGGATCTTCGCCCCCTAATGCCGTCAAACAGAACAGGAGGAGGAGGAGGAGGAGGAGGAGGAGGAGGTATGGTATGGTATGGGTTTGCGCTAAACGCGGGGTCAAGCCCCAATTCAGAATGGCTCGGCGTCGGAGTCGCCCTCCTCAGGGCTGTCCGCGCTCCGCTGCAGGGCCGAGCGGCCGAGGTCGCGGACCAGTTCGAGCTCCCCCTCCCACGGCCCAAGCGCCCTCAGAACCTCGGCCCGCCCCCCAAGATCAGCCCGCCCCCATCCGCCACTAGCCCCGACGCTTGGGGCCGAGGGCTGTGGCTCTGGGGGCAGGCTCGGCTCGGCCTCGGCTAGGCTCGAGCGGGTCGCTGGCAGCGCTCCGTGCGGCCTCCCGACCTTCAAAGAGCGCGCATTGGCGCGGTAAGAGGGGAATTCTCCTTTCTTGATCCTTCGCAGCTGGTCCACACCTCCAGCTTTGGCCTTCTCGGGGCACCACCCCGATAGACCCGAAGTTAGCTTGCCGTCCGAGGATGCGGTGCCACAGCGGCAGCAGAAGACGACCGAGGAAACGTGGGCGGTGCGACTGAGCACGCCTGCCTCCAGCAGGTTGTGGCCTCGCCACCAAAAACTGGCGTCGGCATGTTCTTCCCACCCGTCGCCCACCCCGTAGCCACCGAGCGACGACGACCCCACTTCCCCACCACTGCTGCAAGCCTGGGGCACAGGCTCGGGGTCCTCTGGGGTCTCTGGGTCTTCGGCAGCAGAGCCCCGGGACCTCCAGTACGCTTCCATCAAGTCGTCGTGGTCCTGGCCATCGGACTCAACGTGCACACAAGCCGCCCATCGGGCGGATTCTTGGGCTAAAAACTTAAAGCCTTGCCACAACTGAAACTGCTCCACACCCACGCCGTGCTCCGCAGCACCTAGCTTCGCAAACCTGTCGGCGTGGGCGTTCCCTCTGTACTCCCACTCAGTGGTAGCACCCGCATCTACCTGGGCCCTGGTGCAATGGGCCTTGGTTTTAAAAACTTGGAAGTCCCCTTCCGAGAACGCTCCCCAGAACGGACTCCAGAGCTGGGCCCGACCACAACTGCTTTGGGATCCTGCGCCCGCGCCGCCACGGAGAGCCCCAACAGTGCCTGCACAGTCGATAAAGACATCGAAGGGCGCCATAGCACAAACACGCAGCATCGAGACGGCGTAATCCTCCGCGTCTCTAGAGCTCTGCTTAGGGCACACACTGCATGGGACGGGCCCGTAGGCCGCCGAAACTAAATTTCCAAACCTATCTACCTGCACGATGGCCCAGCCCGCTCGGGCCAAAAACGGAGCCGAGGCCCATAAGGCCGAACCGTCTAAGAACAGCGTGCCACTCAGGAGCCCTGACTCAGGTCTGTTGTGCCACAAGATGGTCTCTTGGGCCTCGGTCGGGACGGGGAAGACCAACTCTGGCGACGGGAACAGGCCTCTCGCAAACCTCTCCCCCTCGTCGTACCCCCATTCGCGGACCCTGCGAGCCCTCGTCCTGTGGATGTCGTCAACCCATTCGCGCCTGAGCCCTGCATGCTTCGGGCACTCGTAGGCCCTGTGCCACAAGGACCCTTCAGGATCACCACATACACAACACCTCGCTGAGCCGACAAGTCCATGGTGGTGGAGCCGAATTTGTGGCCAGTGTCCTCTCGAAACCAAGGATCTCAACGTCCTCTGAAACCTCTTCGTCCAGGATCCCTTGGTCCGATGCAGGAGCCCCTCAAGTCCTGCCCAAAATATCGGCATATTCCACCTGGCTTTGGGCTCACGACAAAAAAGAGCTTGCCGATCAGAAGCTCGCCTGGCGCCTGCAACTGCTAGCTCCTGAACGAGCGCTGGAGGTAAAACTCGAAGGTCTAGTGCTTCCTGCCGATCCGTGACCATGCACGCACCTGACCGCAAACTCCAGCCTATTCTGCGGAGACTGAGAACGGCTACTTCAGCTGGGGCTGCTGCTAACCTCCAAGGTGTTTGAACTCCTTCGAGACGGCCCAGGGCTCCTTCCAGACACCGTTCCAGGACAGGAAGCTTCGGAAACGACTCCCAGACCGCTGTCGCCCATTGGAACACAACCATCCCGACGTTCAACAGCAGCGGGTCCACTCGGACCCCTTCAGCATAGCTCTGGAGACGGAGCCCGACCGTGGAGCCCTTGGGGACCTTCCCGAGACTTCCAGCAGCTCCCAATCGAAGACGATGCAGTTGGGTCGAGGGAATCCCCATGATGCTGGACCCCCATAGAGCCGACGCTGTAGGGCCTCCACGTTGAATGAACCCCGTGTTGGCCCCCGCCTCCCTGAGCTTCTTTATCTTAGCCGTCCTCCCTCTGGCCTTGTCCCACCTGTCCCGAGTGATCTGAACCCTCCGTAGGGACCCCATCACCGCGTCGGTGCCGAGGTTCCTTGCATGATCCACCTTGCTTTCCTTCGGGAGGTCCCACAGGGGCTGCAAGGCCTCATTCAAATCCGAGTCGCTTGCCACGTACTTCGACTTTTCCGAGGCGGGGAGCTCGAGCTCCGAGAAACTGGGCAACAGGGACTGCGCACCTGAGGCGAGCTGCGGTGCAATGAGCTGCTGCGGACCAACAATCTGCAGCGCGATGTCGTCCATCACGTTTCTGATGCACAACTGTGGCCGGCCAGACTGCGCGGCCGCGAGCGGCGATAACAAAAGTAACTTCGTAAGCGTGGTAGCTGCTGAGCACCCTGCAATCACTGCCCCATTACCTTGCACCTTCCTAGATACCGCCCCTCCATAGTGCAGCATCCTATCCCCAGCATAAATCACGCACAGCCCTCGCAGGAGCTTCAAATTGAAACCATGCTGGCACGCCGCGCGATACAAGTCCATATGGTCGATGTGCTCATAGAACTTCTTAAGGTCCAGAAGCACCGTCGCCGCCGAGGTCCCCAGGACTTTCCCGAAGTGGGCCAGCATGTTATGGACCCATCCTGCTCTCTCGCAGGTTGACGTGGCCCCGACGCCCCAGAAGAAGGCCTGCTCGTGGGCCTGTTCCCAGGTACGGCAGATGTTTTGACGACACTTCGACCAAATCTTGGTGAACAAGCACAATAATCCTATCGGGCGTACTCCACCATCTGGCTTGTCAAGGAAGATGATATTCGTCAAAAACTCTGCAATCACACAAGGTCGATCTTCGAACGAGTGAAGGATGTCGATAACACGCAATTGATATTCCTCTGGAAGAAACAAGATCTGGCGGGGATGGAAGGAGTCCCACCCAAGACCAGCCCCTTCCCCATACGAGTTACACACACGCCTCAACTGCTCCAAAGATATAGGTGGCAATTCATGTCCCAACACATCCCAATGAGCTGGGTGATTTTTGCTGAGCCTGCCTTCTTTGTGCCAAAGGGGAAGCCATTGATCGAGAAGCTGGAGGAGCGCAAGCTCACCGTTGACTGGCAAGCGGCCATGGTCGTCAACGACACTGAACGGGACCGTCCTGTCTGCGCGAGAGACCCTGGAATAAGCATGAGCTGCCTTCCCTCCCCGCTGCACTGACGACTTTGCCCACTCCTTCCACTCCGACAGGGACTCCTTGGCGTCCGACTTGCGCAGGCCTTTTTACATACTCTCGTAACTGCCCGAACAGCCCTTCTAACTCCTCTCTGAGCCCCATGGATATCCCTTCTACTAGGCTGATCAAAAAGCGGGCATTCGTGCCTTCGTCTGGCGCCTCCAGCGCCGAGATCATCCCGAACAGGGCGGCACGCCATTCGTGAAAAAGACCGCGTGCTCTGGCTCCTAGCATATCTTGGCCAACTGCAGCTGCATGACGAGCCAACGCCTCGAAGGACATCCAACTGGTGGTCCGCTTTGAATATCTCCTCCTAGACTCTCGGTCCCAAGCCGTCTCGAGGGGAATCTTTATGACCTTAGGGCCCCCAGCTCTTCCACACATCCTGGCAGCGCTAGCACTGTCTAGGTCGTGGAACTGCATGAGCCAGCCCTCTGCCTGGGTAAACCATTCCCTGACCATGGACCCCAAACAGTGCGAGCCACCTCCGACTTCCCAAGACCACGTGCTTTCCGTAGGGAGCCTCCGAGGACCCACGAGCTTGTCCAGGGGGAACTGCATATATCTAACCTGCTTCGGGACGACCGTCGACGGGGCCAGGTTCTTGACAACGATACCCACAGGCATATGAGGCCACGAAGGGGCTGCAGGGAACGCCAGGACATCCTTGACGCAGTGCCCTAAACACCTGGACCCCACGAAGAAATCGATCTCCCGCTCATCCTTCCTGTCGGCCTCCTCCTCTGGCCCCGAACTGGTTACTGGAGCGGGCCCTGCTCTACACGTAGCGTGGCCCGTCGTAAACATGCATCCCCCAACCTTGGACACCCATTCCGATGCTTCAAGCTCTTCAGGAGTGAGGTTCCAGTCACCTTGCACAATCCAGAGGCAAGTGAGGGACTTGATGTACTCGCCGAGAGTGTTCAATAACTCAACATTGCCCCCTGTTACGCCAATGCTGGTGTAGAGGTAGACCGAGAAAACCACCAACCCGCCTGGAAGTCCTACGTTGATGTGCCTGCTTGCCACGCGCGACTTGAAAGATTCCAACTCGGGTGGCCATGGCACGCTAGAAGACGCCAGAGAGCTGGCCACTGCCAATCCTACTCCTGCCGAGAACTGCGTCGGACCTGGCCCTGTGGACGCTGCTGGTCCTAGAGAAAACGCGAAGGAGCGGCGATCACCCCAGCCGTAGGCGGAGTCCAACTTACCCTTCTCCTTGAGCCGAGTCTCTTGTACACAGATCACATGCGGCTTGACTGGCTCGCCTGAAGCCGACACCACGCCGAAGAGGTTCGCTTCCTGGTCCCTAC
>CAUYUJ010010523.1:20000-28029 GCA_963575745.1 Prorocentrum cordatum
AACCTCTCTCATTCCTTCTCCCACCTCCCTCTTCCCACTTCCCGCCTGGCTCCTCTTCCCTCCTGCCTCCTCCCGCCTCCCGCCTCCAGCTGCTGCGCCTCTGCCTCCGCCTCCCCGTCCCCGCCGTCGTCGTTTCTGCCGCCTTAGCATCCGTCATGCGCGCACTGCCTTCCGCTCTCCCCAGGCATCAGACGTCACGATTTTTCTTTTGAGACGTGCGCCGCGTACCTCTCGAGATCATCCCCAGGGAAACCATCACGACATGCCCCCCCGCTTCCGCGCCCTCCCCCGCTTCCTCTTACAGTTGCTTCCGAGTTCACAGCATGGCGGCGGAGCCTCTCACAGTGCCGACCCGACAGCTTACTCGTCGACCAGGTGCGAGAGTACGACACCCTCTAGCGTTAGCTTCCTGATAGGTATGCGTCACACAAGTTTTCGTGCAAACATCTCATGTGCAAACATCATATAATCATGCTCTAACACGCCATGCCAGTCCGCACTGGACGGGCACGCAATCGACCTTGGAAGCCGCAGTGGGTCTAAAAACCCTGTTTGGGGATACTGCACTCCGGCAATATTTTTTGAAACGTTGATCATGGGAATCCGTGGAACTCCGGCAATTTTTATAATGAGTGTGCGCGACGCTAAGGCGAGAGCCACATTTTGAAAAGGAGCCGCCCTCAATCCGTGAAGCTTTTTGCAAAGATTTGAAACGAATGTGCGCGGCGCTGAGGCGAGAGCTACATTTTGAAAGCCACCCGCCCTCAATCCGTGAATTTCTTGCGAATGTTTCAGAACTACCTTGCACGGCGCTAAGGCGACAGCCACATTTTGAAAACGACTCGCCCTCAATCCGTGAAGCTCTTGCGAACGTTTAAAACTAACTTGTGCGGTGCTAAGGCAAGAGCCACATTTTGAAAACGAACCGCACTCAATCCGTGAAGCTCTTGCAAATGTTTAAAACGAGCGTGCGCGGCGCTGAGGCGAGAGCCACATTTTGAAAACGACCCGCCCTCAAGCCGAGAAGCTCTTGTAATTTTTTCAAAAAAACGAATGTGCGCGGCGCTAAGGCGAGAGCCAAATTCTCGACGCTTCGCGTATCCCCACCAGCCCATCCATAATTGATTGCCAGTTTTCTTGAGGCCTGTTTGGAGGCTATCTTGAGCTGAGCCATGCTCGGCTAGAGGCTGTCGGAGGCTAGTTTGAGCCATGCTCGGCTATCTTGGGCCATCTTGAGGCTGCCTTGAGGCCTCTTGGAGGTCTGTCGGAGGCTATATTGAGCCGTGTTTGGCTATATTAGGCCATTTTGAAAACCATCTTTGCCTATCTAGGGCTCTCTTGGAACCATATTGGGCCAAACAGGGCGGGGTGGGGGGTCTTTGGGGGGAGTTTGGGAAGCCTCTTGGGGCCATCTTGGGCCCCATGGCTCAAAACGAGGAGGTCCCTCAATTAGCACCGCCCCCCTCGGAGGCTCTCAAACGGCATCTTGGGGCCCTCTTGGAGCGCTCTTGGGCGCCTCTTGGGCGATCTTGGGGCCGTCGTCTGCCTTGTTGGGCCCCTCTTGGGCCTCTTTTGGGCCATCTTGGGGCCATCTTGAGGCTTCCAAAGCCCATCGGAAGCGAAAGGGAAATACTGCCAACACCATTGATGTTCCCTAGGCATTTGAAGGGTCTTGGCATCTTGGAGGGCGCCGTGGAGGGCTCGGAGGGCACTTGGACCCGTCTTGGGGTTGACTTGGAGCCTCTTGGGGGTATGTCAAAGGCTATCTTGACCCATCTGGAAGTAGCATGGGCCATCTTGGAGGCCCTCTTGCGACTTTGAAGCCCCCTTAGAACCTTCTTGGCCCATCTTGGACGCTGCGGCGCCTCCGTCACCCCCTCTTGCCAGGCCGAGGGGAGGGGGCATGGGGGAGGGGCAGGGAGAAGAAAGAAAACGCGTTATACCACCTAAGCCCAGAGGGCTGGTGGGATCTTGAAAACGCCCCACCCTCTATTTGTGAAACGGTTGCTAATTTGAAGCTTCAGAATCACAAATGGTGAGGCGGTCTCAGGAGAGACGCCCCGTCCGCTCTAAAAGCTGGTCTCGGGTTGCGACAGGGAGAAGGTGCTTAGGAAAAAGAATGGAGCAGGAGGGGGATGAGGAGAAGGAGGAGGAGGAAGAGGAGGAGGAGGAGGAGGAAAATGAGGAGGAGGAGGACGACGAGGACGAGGACGAGGAGGAGGAGGAGGAGGAGGAAGAGGAGAAGGAAGAGGAAGAGGAGGAGGAGGAGGAGCAGGAGGAGGAGGAGGAGGAGGAGGAGGAGGAGGGACGAGGGAGAAGGAGGGACGAGGAGGAGGAGGAGCAGGAGGAGGAGGGAGGAGGAGGAGGAGGAGGAGGAGGAGGTTTTCGATGCCACTGCGAGTCTCTCCTCCCCTTGAGAGGAGGAGAGGAAGGGGCGGGGCGGCGCGCCGAGGGGGGGGGGCGGGGCGGGGTCCTCGGGCGTCCGCGGGCTCCCCGCGGACTTCTGCAGCCCGACCGAGGCCTAAGATCGAGGTCGGTTCGGGCTGGGTGCCCGAGGAGGAGGAGGGGGAGGAGGAGGAGGAGGAGGAGGAGGAGGAGGAGGAGGAGGAGGAGGAGGAGGAGGAGGAGGGGGGGAGGAGGGGGAGGAGGAGGAGGAGGTGCCCAGAGGGAGGAGGAGGAGGAGGCGGAGGAGGAGGGAGGAGGAGGAGGAGGAGGAGGAGGAGGAGGTCGGTTCGGGCTCTTGGCATCGTTCGGAGGTGTGCACTTTTTCTCGGCGAGAACCTTCGAGGACCATCCTGGACCATCGAGCAACACTTTTTCGGTCTGCGGGTCGGGAGCGGGCCCCTTACGGTCAAGAGCTAAACGGGACGCGAGTAGCCCTGATTGGGGAGACAGGGCGCGGGCGGGCAGAGCCTCAGGCGGCCGGAGGGCTCAGAGAACAGGCGGTGCCGAAGAACTTGCACAGGACAATAATCCCATCGAGCAAAACAAACACGCACGAAACCGAACAATGCACGGGAAATGGACGTCCGAGCGACGGCAAGGGCGGGGTGCCCTCATTTCAAGCAGTGGCGAAGCGCCCTGGCTCGCCTACAGGCCCACCGAAGAATGCTCTAAGGACCTTTTTGGGTTTGCACGAGATGTTCTGTGGACATTTCTGGCGGAGTGTGTGTTGTTTTATCACATCGGGCGTATCTTCTAAGAACATTGTTTTGGTAATTCGAATATTCCGGAGTTCTAAGAACAATTCGTGGTAGGCCTATAGAGATGCCGGGACGGTCTGTCCCTGCTCAATCAGCTCAGAGGAGGAAAAATGTGCCCATACCTCTACCCTCCGCCCGTTTTCCCCTTTGGGGGCCTCCTCGGAGGCCCTAGTCGCCACGTCTGGATTCGCCTCAAGCTTCTGGTCCGAACGCACCCCGGGGGAGGTCCGAGGAGCAGCGGCATCGGTACCTCTTGTGTTCCCCCTAATTCTGGGTGTCTGTTGGACGCTCTTGTGCATCCTGGGGGAGGGTGCCCTCGAATGTTCTTGGTTTTGGCTGGCGGAGGAGGAGGAGAAGGAGGAGGTGGAGGTGCAGGCGGAGGAGGAGGAGGAGGAGGAGGAGGAGGAGGAGGAGGAAGAGGAGGAGGAGGAGGAGGAGGAGAGCGGGCGGCGTCAGGCGGAGGCGGAGGCGGAGGCGGAGGTGGAAGATGAGGAGGAGGAGGAGGAGGCGGAGGGGAGGGGAGGGAGGCGGAGGAGGAGGCGGAAGGCGGGGGCGGAGGCGGAGGCGGGAGGTGGAAGAATGAGGAGGAGGAGGAGAGAGGAGGAGGAGGAGGAGGAGGAGGCGGTAGGAGGAGGGAGGGGAGGAGGCGGAGGAGACGGAGGAGGGGTGTGGGTTTGCAATCGGCACCGTCGGGGCAATGGGGGACACGGACACCGCTCCCTCGGGCCTCCACCGTTGGCGCCCGGCGGGGAGCTCCACGAGATCCCCGCCCCCACCGGGGGGTCCCCTCCTCCTCCCTCTTCTCCCTCCTTCCTCCTCCTCCTCCTCCTCCTCCTCCTCCTCCTCCTCCTCCTCCTCCTCCTCCTCCTCCTCACCGTTCTCACCCAGGGTGCCCCTCGGGGTGCTGGTTGCAAGCCACACCCTCTGCAGACCATACCCTTCGGAGTTGCCGAGATGGAGACCCGAACGACGATGATCATTGAGGGGGCAGGCCTGTTCAGCAGGCGGCGGGGCTCCTCAGAGGCCACCCGGCCTTTTTGAGATACGGTGGGGGCGTCGGCTGAGGAGTGTGCCCAGGAGGCGCCGGACCCTGAAGGATTTTCCTCATCCCGCGGGGGCGGCGGCGGTGTCCATGGCCGAGCCACGACTGGGAGTTCCACTGGCTTCCTGGCCCTGGATCTCTCATCTAAGGGTTCCCGATCCAGTGCCCCCACCGTGTCCCCCCGAGAGCTGGGCGCTCCATGCTGGCAGCCCCGGCGTCTTGTTCGCTTGAGTCTCGGGCCTGGGGGCCCTGGTGCCTCGGCTTTTGTTGCGGGAAGGAGTGCGCAGGGAAGCGGGGCCCACGTCTTGGTGGTCTGTGCCGCGATACAGTCGGGGCCCTGAAGAAGGAGCCGTTTTCGTTGGGGGAGGGGCTCGGCGTTCCTGAATTGTTCCACACCTTGCCCAAGGTTTCCCTTCAGTTTCCGACGGGAAATCGAAGGTTAACTTGTGGAAAAGAGGGGCCTCGTTCCTCATTCAGGGTTCCTCATGTCCACGCCCCGACTGTACTGCATGTGTGTGCGTCGTCGGATCTCCGGGCCGATGCCGCTGCACCTCCCCACGGAGAGAGCCCGCGTCGCCACGGCCGGATTCGCTGCGGAACTTTCGGGTCAGAGAACGCCTCCCGGGGAGAGCTCCGAGAGGCAGCAGTGTCGGCATCTTGTGGTGCCCCCCCCGCAGGCAGCCGAACTTTCACGGAGACGCGTGGAAGCAGGACGTCCAGAAGTGGCAATACAGCCGGGGCCCTGCAGAAGGAACCCTTTTCGTTGAGGAGGGGCTCGGTGCTCCTTGCTTGTTCTGCAATTTGCCTTCTGTTATCCTGAGGTTTTCCATGGGAAATCGAAGTTCAACTTCTGGGAGAAAGGGGCCCCGTTCCTTCTGTAGGGTTCCTTGAGTCAACGCCCCGTCTGTACGGGGAAGAAGGGATCTCGGAGACATAGTGCACAGACGGGTGATGTTCACATCATTGAAGCCATGATTACTGATACCAGAGAAGGCGGAGTCGAACACCTACAGTTCCAAACCTGCAAACGGCATGAATACTTCGCATACTGAGAACGGGAGTGCGAAGGGCAGCGCGGTGCAACCACGCGGACCCGAATGCTACGAAGCACGAGAATTCGAACGCTCGTAGAGATATGACTCGTACGGCGGCGGCATTGCATGCGGAACGTCTTCCGGGGGCCCAGACCCTGGCGCATTCCCTATTGTTTCAGGGCGAGGTGGGCGGCCGACGTGTGGCCGCCCATCGGTCACGCGACGCTGGGTCCCTTATCGAAGGCATCCTTATCTAAAGCCTCCACCTTACGATTGCGATTTTTATATATAATGCTACTACTACTACTACTACTACTACTACTACTACTACTACTACTACTACTACTACTACTACTACTACTACTACTACTACTACTTCTACTACTACTACTACTACTACTACTAATAATAATAATAATAATAATACTCATACTAATAATCCTAATACTAATGATAATAATACTACTCATAATAATAGTAATAATACTAGTAATAATAGTGATAATAATAATAATAATATTAATAATAATAATAATAACAATAATAATAGTAATACTAATATTAATAATAATTCTTATTTTCTAGAAAAGAATATAAATAAGAACAACAACAATAATAATACCGAAGAAGTAGTAGACGCATGCACTTTCGAGTTTCGGAGGTCCGTGCGGATGTAGTGGCTCTGCGCCGTTCCCCCGTTGGCGCCGCCTCCGGCGCCGCCCCCGCATCGCCCCGGGCGCCGGGGAGGGACTCCCGGCGCCGGCCCAAGAAACTCGCGCGGACCTGCGGAACCTTGCGTTTCTGGAATTTCTGCCTTCTCCCCAGGACAAGTTCGGCGAGCTGCACAACGACGCCGCCAGCGGCAAGGCGGCCTGCTTCAAGCGCTCGTCCATGTTCAACGCCTGGTGCGGCGTCACCGACGCGGTGATGATGCTGGTGCCGCCCAAGAGACCCGCGCCGCCCCCCGAGGTTGGATGCTTCATCTGGTACCCCAGCGGCTGTCCCAAGCAGCCCACGGTGAAGTCCAACCCCAACCAGTGGAAGCACGACACCTGGGCAGAGAGCAACGCGAACGCGCGCGTCGACCGGGGAGCGTGCCTGAAGCGCAAGTTCCACCTCGGCGCCTGGTGCGGCACGAACGACGTGGAGGTGCTCTTCGTCTCGGAGGAGGAGGCGAAGGAGAACGCCCTGGCGAGCGAGCTTGCCCGCGGTGCGGCAGACGCCGCGGCGTTCCAGCCGCTGAGCCGGGCCGTCGATGCTGGCTTTGCCACCACCGGCGCGCCGATGGTGCCAGCGGAGGCGCACTCGTGCGCGGGCTACGGGGGGCTCCGACTCCGGATCCGCTGTGCTTTGTGCTGATGTTCCGACTGGCAGATCGCGTCGACCACGCGCCCGGAACGATGCGAACAAGCAGGGCGGACGTTTCCACCTCAGAGGAGTAGGGCGGTCAGCTCTGCAAGAGCTCGGCGGAGGCAGCGACGGCAGAGCAGGGCGGGGATCGGCGTCAAAGGAGCTCGAAAAGCAGGTCGGACGTTGCCGCCCCACTCGCGAAACCGCCCCAAAAGTGCGGCGGATGCGTAGTGGTCTTCGAGGTCGTCGTGGTCGTGGTGGTGGTGGTGGTGGTGGTGGTGGTGGTCGTCGTTGTCGTCGTCGTCGTCGTCGTCGTCGTCGTCGTCGTCGTCGTCGTCGTCTTCGTCGTCGTGGTCGCCGTCGTTTTCGTCGTCGTCGTCGTCGTCGTCGTCGTTGTCGTCGGCGTCGTCGTCGTCGTCGCCGTCGTCGGGGAGCGGCCCGCGCCCAGCGAGGCGCCCGATCTCCCAGTGGAGGCGGGGTGCTACCTGTGGACGCCCAGCGGCTGCACGCCGGCCGGCCTCCACGCGCAGTTCCGCTGGAAGCGGGACACCTACGGCGAGGAGTCGGCGCGGGAGCGGGAGGCGGGAGTGGGAGGCGGGAGCGGGAGCGGGAGCGGGAGGCGGGGTCGCAGGGGCAGGAGCAGGAGCAGGAGGAGGAGGAGGAGGAGAGGAGAGGAGGAGGAGGATGAGGAGGAGGAGGAGGAGGAGGAGGAGGAGGCGGAGGGGGAGGGGGAGTGGGAGGGGAGGGGAGGAGGAGGAGGAGAAGGAGGCGAGGGGGCACGGGGGGGGGGGAGGGGTAGGAGAAGGAGGAGAGGAGGAGTAGGAGGAGGAGGAGGAGGAGGAGGTAGGAGGAGCTAGGAGGAGGAGGAGAAGGAGGCAGGAGGAGGAGGAGGAGGAGGAGGAGGAAGATCTGGTTGAGCTGGAGGAGGAGCTGGAGGAGGAGGAGGAGGAGGAGGAGGAGGAGAGGAGGAGGAGGAAGAGGAGGAGGAGGCGGAGGAGGAGGAGGAGGAGGAGGAGGAGGAGGAGGAGAGGAGGGGGAGGAGGAGGAGGAGGAGGAGGAGGAGGAGGAGGAGGAGGAGGAGGAGGAGGAGGAGGGAGGAGGAAGAGGAGGAGGGAGGCGGAGGGAGGGAGGCGGAGGAGGAGGGAGGAGGGAGGAGGAGGAGGGAGGAGGAGGAGGAGGAGGGAGGAGCGGAGGAGGAGGAAGAGGAGGAGGGGAGGAGGAGAAGGATGAGGAGGAGGCGGAGCAGGAGGAGGAGCAGCAGCAGCAGGAGGAGGAGTGGGAGTGGGAGCGGGAGTGCGAGGCGGGGTCGCAGGGGCAGGAGGAGGAGAAGGAGGAGGAGGAGGAGGAAGCGGAGGAGGAGGAGGAGGAGGAGGAGGAGGAGGAGGAGGAGGAGGAGGAGG
>CAUYUJ010010524.1:0-7500 GCA_963575745.1 Prorocentrum cordatum
AGGACTATGTTTAGGAGTATGTTATTCCGGACGTCCCCCAGGGGGTCCCCGAGGGGCCGGGTGACTCCCCGGCGCAGGAAAACATCCGCCCCCTGGGCCTTCGGCTCCCGCGCCTTGGGGAGCCGGGGGCGCCGCTGCCCCAGGGGGTACCTTTCACGGGGTGTGGGATGGGCGCGTCGGGTCCCCCCGCAACGCCTCAGCCGCGGGTCTGTGTGGCCGCGAGGGGGGGCGGCCCCCTCCCATTGCACCATCGCCCACCCCGGGCTCCCCATGCGGAGAAAAGCGCGGAGGGGAGGGGCGGGGGGGAGGAGGGCGACCATCCTCTCGGGCACCGTCAGGGCGCTACCGTCCGCGCCCCGCGTGGCCGAGTTCGGCTGGAACTCGGCCACGCGCCGCGCGGGCGGTGGCGTCCTCCCCCCAGCGCGCGGGCACCCCAGCGGCTCCTCCCCGAGCCCCCCACGGGAAGAGGAAAAGATGGGAGAGGAGGGGGGAGGGCAGCCCTCCTCTGGGGCCCGCAGCCCCGTCAGCGCTCCCGTCCGCGCCCCGCGTGGCCGAGTTCGGCCGGAACTCGGCCACGCGCCGCGCGGGCGGTGGCGTCCTCCCACCAGCGCGCCGGCCCCCCATCGGCCTTCCCCCCGAGCCCCCCACGAAAAGAACCAAGGGGAGGAGGAGGGGGGAGGGCGACCCGCCTGTGGGGCCCGCGGCCCCGTCAGCGCCCCCGTCCGCGCCTCACGTGGCCGAGTTTGGAGGAGGAGAACGAGGAGGAGGAGATGGAGGAGGAGATGGAGGAGGAGGAGATGGAGGAGGAGAACGAGGAGGAGGAGGAGGGAGATGGAGGAGATGGAGGAGATGGAGGAGATGGAGGAGGTGGAGGAGATGGAGGAGATGGAGAGGAGATGGAGGAGATGGAGGAGTTGGAGGGAAGGAGAGGAGGTGGAGGAGGAGGAGGAGGAGGAGGAGGAGGAGGAAGAGGAGAGGGGATGAGGAGGAGGAGGAGGAGGAGCAGGAGGAGCAGGAGGAGCAGGAGGAGGAGGAGGGAGATGGAGGAGTGGAGGAGGATGGAGGAGATGGAGGAGATGGTGAGAGGAGATGGAGGAGATGGTGGAGTGGAGGATGGAGGAGATGGAGGAGATGGAGGAGATGGAGGAGATGGTGGAGATGGAGGAGATGGAGATTGGAAGGAGATGGAGGAGATGGAGGAGAGGGAGGAGGAGGAGGAGGAGAGGAGGAGGAGGAGGAGGAGGAGAGGAGGAGATGGAGGGAATGGATGGAGATGGAGGAGATGGAGGAGATGGAGGAGATGGAGGAGATGGAGGAGGATTTTTTTTTTACATCAACGCAAAGCTACCCCAGCATACTCACGGGTGGTGGGGTGAGGCCACCCGTAGCGTGAGTGCACCTGCCGTGAAGACCTCCACAAGCACGAAACCGAAGAAGACCACAACGAACAGGAGCACATACGGGTCCGTGAAATCGAGCGTCATGTGGCACATGCCCAACTTCGCCAGCCCTCAGGCGCGCACGTGTCGCAGAACACCAAGCCGCACTCCGAGCACACGAAGAGCGACTCTGGGTCTTCGTCCATGCCATCCATGAGCAGGTCGCAAGAAAGGCAAGTGAGCCGCTGGTCGCCGATGAGCTTCACGTACTCGAGGGCGTGGACACCTGGGCACGACCATGGGAGGCCAACCGTGTCCGTGGCAGGCATCAGCACGCACTCCCAATATTCCTCTTGAGGTACCAGCCGTGGGTCACTATGAAAACGCACCAAGGAGCCGCCTCGGAGGGGACCGCCACCAGCGGGAGCACCAGTGAGCCCATGCCGAAGAGGCTGGCCCGCTTCCGCAGGGAGGCCACGACGCACAAGAGGATCAATTCCAGCGAGAAAAATAGCTCCGCCTGCAGCATCTCCAGCGCTGCTGTCCGCCTCCATGGCGGCGGGAAGACGACCAGCAACATCGCCACCGCCTTCACCACGGAAAGGACGGAAGACCGGAGGTACAGGAAGCCGATCTGCGCGGAGCGGTTCGCGAAGGCAAAACCGCGACGGCGGCGCGCCTCCACGAGGAAGCCATCCCTCGGGCATGATACCCAGAGAAGGCGCCGAGGCAGTAGAGGAAGATCCCGACGCCGTGCTGCACGAATCGTCCTCCCCAAGACGCGGAAGAAGATCAGCGAGCCGAAGGCGAAAGACACCGTCCACATTGCATGCCCCGACCTCGGAGCACCGCCCTGACGCCGTAATCCCATCAGCAGCCGCCGCGGCGCCAGCAGTCTCCTGCTCGGTGTTCTTGGAGCAAACACCACCTCCAGGAACATCTCGGACACGAACCAGCCTGGGCCCACGCTGCGCTGCCCTGAGCTCGCGGGTGGAAGCCGTAGAGACGTTGATCCCGTCGGCCGAGGCGTGAAGAGCAACGTTCCGACGCAGCACATCCTCCCATGAACTCGGCGAAGACGAGACCAGCGCCCGCAGATGCGGAACGACAGCCAAAACGCGGTCGGCAAGATCGGCCTCCCCACCCAGTAGCATCCCGACGGCGTCGAGAAGATGCTGATGACGTTCTCGAGCGTCGTGCAATGCAAGGTCGAGGCGCCCGATAGCGCAATCCGCAGACATGCGAGCCCACACACGGCCAGCTTGCCGCCGCCGCCGACGAGCAGAGGAAGACGAATCGCAACCGAAATGCGCGGCCACCGGTGGAGGGGCCGCATCCCGTGCCATCCCGTGCTCGCGCCCCACGCCCGTCGAGCCAACGGCTATGGGGCCTGGCACCAGGCGAGAGCCAAAATGGCTACGGAGGAGATGGAGGAGGAGGACGAGGAGGAGGAGGAGGAGGAAAGAGGAGGAAGAATGAGGAGTATCGAACCTTGATGATCAAGGAGCGGTCTCCGAGGACTCGGGCCTCTGGGCGTTTTTCGCGCCCTTTCGGAGCGCCGCCGCCCCGCCGGCCCGGGCCTCAGGAGCGAGCCCGAAGGCTCCTGCGGCAGCTCGAGGGGGAGCAGCGGGACACCTTCATGGATGCGCGGGGAGGGTGGCGCGGCCCGTGCCGAGGAAGTGCCAGCATGGATCACAGTCGAAACCGATGATGAGAATGGGTAGCCTGCCCAAGGGGACCCTTGCATATTTGCCTCTTCGGTCCAGCTTTAGTCACTTGAGATGGCCAGCCCCGCTCGAAAAGCTTCGACGTGGGCGTCCAAGGGGGTTTTGCGTCCTTATCGCGCCCCTACTGTCAGTTTTGACTGTAGGGCGCGTGGACCAGTGTCGGGCCCCATTTCCGCGCCGCCCGCCACCCACCCCCTCCCTCCCCAGACCCCCGAACTCGTCATGAACTTTTCACGGCGTCGACCCCCGGAGGTCTCGACGACCCAATCCTCGGGACTGGCTTTTCAGTCCCGGGGCCCTGCGAGGGCCTGGAGAGTCTGAGAATAGCCCAAACCTCCCGTTGTGTTTTTCTTGACGACGCTAAGGGGTCTGGGTCCCGCCCTCCTCGGTCTCCGCTGCTCTCCTCCGTCTCTGGCCGTGGGGTTCGGGCAGGAGCTGGTGAGGTGTCGGGTGCGGTACGAGAAGGACGACCGGCAGGACAAGGCCGCGGGGCGCCTGGGAGCATCCTGCAGCGTGCATTGCTGGGAAGCTTGTCCTTGGCGAGATCCAGGCAGGGAACGAAGCATCTGCGGGACTGCCGAACATGGATCAAAGTACAGCAGCGGCATGAGCACAAGCTTTCGGACGCAGCCCCGAGCTTGCATCGCCATCATGCCGCCCTCGGGTTGCTTCTATCGCCGTTGGTCCTCCCGTTCCTCTAGTGGAGGGGACATGCTGGTCAGACCGAACATGTGACGGGTTCCCAGCGTGTTTTGCGCCGAGCCCGCGCCGAACAGGGTGCGCGCCGAAGTCCACGTGGGGGACATAGCCCAGTGCTTGCATGTCAATATAGAGGCACGCAGGTTTTGGTGTCCATACGCGGAGACCAAGTGCCGACTACCGCATGGACGCGTGCTCAGACACGGTCTTACCAGGGCAGGTGATGCCCACGGGACCTCCGCATGCACGCGCACGTGCTCGCATGAGTTGGTGGTGTCCGTGTAATGTGTTGGCACCAGCTGGACTAGCACATGTAGCAGAGCAGCGGAACGATCTGGCAATGATGATCGCGATCAGCAGGAGGAAATGGAGGAGTCACACGAGGGTTGTCATATTTCGCCGAGCGCGTTCCACTACTCGCAAAGTGCCTACTCGCAAACGTCCGAACAGCGCATGTCCGCTTTCGATCTAATTTATCGTAGATCCCCTCGGTGGATCCAGGCCATTGCGAGTATTTACTTTGCGAGTAGTGGAAAGAGCTCGTCTAATATTCAACTTTCAGTGACAAGGGGAACGCTGTGCTTCTTCATCCCTTCTCCGCGGCTAGGGCCCCTTTCTCTCGGCGGACAGCCTGGCCAGCTGGCTCGAGGAGCAGACATCCATAGAGGCTGGCATGTTGTTCCTTCCCTCGCGCCCGTGCTGAAGATCCCGCCTGACAGCGCGAGTGATCTCTTCCTCGTTGTCTTGTGCAATTCAGGATGCAGGAATGTGGCCTTGTGCAGCATCGGCGTCGCTTTCTAAGCCAGCAGTGTCGAGCACTGCGGTCCACTACCATTCGGCACATTATGATTTCTTACCGCAGTCCGTGTTTGTGTTGACCTGCTAATCGGCGTGTCGGCGTCGCTTGCAGTTTCCAGCGAAGGGTGCGAGGATATGTCGCTGGCAGTTTTAAGCGAGGGGTGTTAGGATACGTCGCTGGCAGTTTTAAGGCTGGGCGGTAAGGATATTTCCCAGACGTAGCCAGTCAACACCATGTGCCACGCACGGGACGACGTTGTGGATGGGTGAGAGGGAAGACGGAGGATCAGGACGACGAGAGGTGGCGAAAGGGGGGTTCGGAGGTAGAGACTGAGAGGAGTCATGGTCGGTGCGGGCATCCACGCGCCACGTGATGCAGTGTTGTTTCTTGCCCTGTCTGGCCCAGCCGAACGCTACGCATGCAGCGCGGTGCTGCGCCCGTATGTATATATATATACACATATACATGTATGTATGTATGTATGTATGTATGTATGTATGTATGTATGTATGTATGCTCGCCATTTGTCGTGGTGTTGGCGGGGGCCGAAGGATTTTTTTTTATCTTCTCCTTCTCGTTTTATCTATCCCTCTCCTCATACTATATGTTTGTATTTGTGTATGTGTGTATGTATTCGTATGTATAGAATTGTATGTAAATGTAGATGCTTATGCATATGTATATGCATGTGTCTGTATACATATATCTATATTGGTGGTGCGTAACCGTGTGTGTGTGTGTTGTGTGTGTGTGTGTGTGTGTGTGTGTGTGTGTGTGTGTGTGTGTGTGTGTGTGTGCGTGCGTGCGTGCGTGCGTGCGTGCGTGCGTGCGTGCGTGTGTGCTTTTGTGTGTTTTTGGGTCACTCGATTCTTACATCCTTAATCAATATTATAAGGTTTTCGAGGGATTTCGGCGTGCTCGCGCGACGACGCGCGCGTGTGCACTTCGTCCTAATTTGCGCAATGTCTTTCTGAGAACAGCTGCTGTTTGATAAGTGGGTGTGCGCGCATAGAAATATTTGGCAGGGGAGGGGGGGGGGTCGATAACGGGATTGCCTTGGATGGCACGTGTTGATATTTCGAATGAAAGGAAGGGGCGTGTTCATATGTAATTTGCGGATCCTCAGGGGGGCCAATAATGCCGGCCTGGGGGGGTTCGTAGATAATTTGTCAAAACACGAAAAGGTAGGAGGTGCAATTTAAGTTGTGCAGACTATGTTGTGCAATCTATGTGGTGCCATATTTGTGGTGCAATCCATGTGATTCAATATCTGCTGTGCACTCTGTGTGGTGCGCAAAAAGTGTTTTGCAATGTAATATCTGTGGTGCAGTCCATGTGGCGGCACAATCTATGTTGGGCAGTCTCTTGGTGCAGTCTATGTGGTGCATTCGGTGTGGCGCAGTCCTTGTCGTTGCGACGAGGCGGCGACGGGTCGGCGACGGCGAGCACGGAACCGCCAAACCAATAGCCGACCCAGACGATGGGGGGCGAGGAGACGAGGACGGGGCAGCGACGGCAATCACAGAGCCGCCAAACCAACAGTTAGGCCCAGACAATGGGCGTCGACGAGGCGGCGACGGGGCTGCGACGGCGAGCACGGGGCCGCCAAACCGACAGCCATGCCCAGGCGATGGGCGTTGACGAGGCGGCGACGTGGCGGCGACGGCGAGCACGGGGCCGCTAAACCAACAACCAGGCTCAGTTCCTGAAATCAGAAACAAGAACTAGTATTCGTAAGCACTGCTTCAAGAATGTGCATGTATGTATGCACCAGGTTTTGTCCCGAGATCTGGGAGTCGCTGTTTTGTTAAGGCGGTCACGTCTGCCAAGTTCTGAAATCCGTTTCCAGTTCAGCAGGATAGCTCTATCGCTGCGTATGAAGTCAATTATCCGCCGGCACCAGTCTGCCAGTACCTACTGCGCAGCGCGCACGCTCATCCATCTTCTTTTCAGGAGGAACCGCTCATCTCAGCCGAAGAAACAGCGTCAAGTAGATCACAGTGCCGCCCATACTGGTAAGGGCGGGCCCCGTGATCTACCTGGAGCCTTTTTTTGGGGGGGTAGACTGCAGAAACATACGTATTGCAAAATGCCATGCGCGCGCGTCTACCAGCCGAGTTATTTCGGCCTCCTACACCAGAGCATTTGTGCACCACATTGAACGCGTGCACCACAGTACCTGGGGGCACCGCATTGCCTGCGCGCACCACCGTGCCTGTGCGCACACGTTAAATGTCCGAACTTTCGAAATCATTGTGGTGCAGTCAGGCACTACCGTGCGCAGTGTCTGAATTCACCACACTGCTTACGTACGCCGCAGTGCTTGTCTCCACCCCAATGCTTGTGTGCACTGCAGTGCCTGCTTACACCGCAGCGTCTGTGTCTACGCATGTGTACAATGGCTGTGCGCACCGCAGTGTCTGCGTGCACCACGAAGCACCACAGTTCCCCCGTGTCCACATTGTCTGCGTTCCTCAAACAGTGCTTACGCGTGCACCACATCACCCCGCAATGCCGGCGCGCAACCACAATGATTCCATTCACCGCAGCGTCTGCGTACGCTACGATCCCCCCCTCGCGTGTCAGTGCGCGCGTGCACTACAGTGCGTATGTGCGCAACACTGCATGTGTGCACGGCAGCGCTTGGGCGCCCTTCAGTACCTCTTGCGCAATGAGACGTGCCCTGTCCTCCCCTCCCTCCCTCTCTCCCTTCCTCCCCCCCTCCCTCCCTCTCTCCTCCCTCGGCCTGGGGGCACCCGAGTGGGTCCCCACCCCCATCGCACAGGTGGACCCCCTGGCTTTGGGGTTTTGGTCCGGGGTTCTGCCCCTGGCATTGCGTGGGCCTGGCCTTCTTGAGGCCAGGCCCATGTGGTACTCCTGGCGCGCATCATTCATG